>CAUYRT010070463.1:0-19239 GCA_963574885.1 Lepilemur ruficaudatus | reverse complement strand
GTTTTAATGTATTACTTTTTCTTTTCATTTTCTTCTTTGCTTTATTATTATTTTTAATTGACATATAATGCACATTTTTGTGGAGGAGAGTGTGATATTTTAATACATGTGAACAATATATAATGATCAAATCAGAGTAATAAACATATCAATCATCTCAAACATTTATCATTTCTCTGTGTTGGGAAGACTAAAAATCTGCTCTTCTAGCTATTTGAAAATATACAATAAATTATTGTAAATTATAGTCACCCTGGGTACACCAAAAGCTCAGACTTCAGCACTATACAATTCATCCACGTAACAAAAAACCATTTGTACTCCCTAAATCTATTGAAATAAAAAAAGAATTTAAAAATTTTTAAAAATCCCCCAAAATAGAGGGGAAAAAAACAAAAAAAACCTTCGGCCAGATGAGGTGGTACACGCCTGTATTCCCAGCAGCTTGGGAGGCTGAAACAGAAGAATTCTTTGAGCCCAGGAGTTTGAGACCAGCCTGGGCAACATAGCCAGACCTTGTCTTTATTAAAAAAACAATCTATATATACATATATATATATATAAATACACATATATATAGTCCTCCTACAGTGCCATAGAACACTAGGACTCATTCCTCCTATTTAGCTAATTTTGTGCATGTTAACCAACCTCTCACTATTCCCCCCTTCCCTCCACCCTTCTCATCCTCTAGTAGCCATTTTTCTCCTCTTTACTTTTATGAGATAAACTTTTATAACTTACACATATGAATGTAAATATGCAATGTTTCTCTTTCTGAGCCTACCTTATATCACTTAACATAATGTCGCCAAGTTCATCCATGTCACCACAAATGATGGGATTTCATTCATTTTTATGGCTGAATAGTATTCCATTGTGTATATGTATGTGTGTATATATACGTATCACATTTTCTTTATCCATTCATCTGTCGATGGACACTTAGTTTGATTCCAAATCTTGGCTATTATGAATAGTGCTGCAATAACCGTGGCAGCACAGGTATCTCTTTGACATACTCATTTTCTTTCCTTTAGATATATACCCAGTAGTTAGATTGCTGGATCATATGGTAATTTTATTTTTAAATTTTGAGGAAATTCCATGCCATTTTTCATAATGACCATACTAATTTACATTCCTGCCAACAATATATAAGAGTTTCTCTTTCTCCATATCCTCTCCAGCATTTTTTTATTTTTTGTCTTTTTGGTAATAGCCATTCTAACTGGGATGAGATGATTTTGATTTGCATTTCTCTGATGATTAGTAATGTTGAGCATGTTTTCATATACCTGTTGGCCATTTGTATGTCTTCTTTTGAGAGATATCTATTCAGTTTATTTGCTCATTTTTAAGTCATATTATTTGTGGTTTTTTTTTTTTTTTTGCCATTGAGCTGTTTAATATCCTTACATATTCAGAATATTAATCCCTTGTTGGATAAACAGCTTGCAAATATATTACCCTATTCTGCAGATTGTCTCTCACTTTGTTGATTGTTTCCTTTTCTGTACAACTACTTTTTAGTTTGATATAATACAATTTGTCTATTTTTGCTTTTGTTGCCGGTGCTTTTCAGGTCTTATCCATAAAATTTTTGTCCAGATCAATGTGCTGAAGCATTTCCTCTATGTTTTCTTCTAGTAGTTTCATAGTTTTGCATAGTTTTGGATGTCATGTTTAAGTCCTTAATCCATTTTAGGTTGATATTTACATATGGTGAGAAATAGGAGCCAAGTTTCATTCTTCTGTATAAGGATATCTAGTTGTCTCAGCACCATTTATTAAAGAGATTTTCCTATCCTCAATGAATGTTCTTGGTGTCTTTGTCAAAAATCACTTGGCTGTAATTATATGGATTTATTTCTGAGTTTTCTATTCTCTTCCACTAGTCTATGAGTCTGTTTTATGATAGTACTATGTTGTTTTGGTTACTATAGCTTTGTAGTATATTTGAAGTCAGGTAGTGTGATGTCTTCAGCTTTGTTCTTTTTTCTCTGAATTGCTTTCACTATTCAGGGTCTTTTGTTGTTTTATATGAATTTTAGGATTTTTTTTATTTCTGTGAAGAAAGTCATTGATATTTTGATAGGGATTGGGTTGAATCTGTAGATCACTTTTGATAGTGTGGCCATTTTCACAATATTAAATCTTCAAATCCATGAACATGGGGTATCTTTCCATTTTTATGTGTGTCCTCTTTAATTACTTTAATCAGTGTTTTATATTTTCCCTTCTAGGGAACTTTCACCTCCTTGGTTAGAATTATTCCTATGTATTTTTTTTTTTTGTAGCTATTGTAAATAGAATTTCTTTTTTAGTTAGTCTGTAGTTGGTGTATAATAATGTTACTAATTTTTGTATGTTGATTTTGTAACCTGCAACTTTACTGAATTTGTTTTTCAGTTCTAAGAGTATTTTTGTGGAGTTTTTAGGGTTTTCTGTGTATATAAGGTCATGCAAACAGGGATAATTTGACTTTCTTTTTTTCAGTTTGGAAGTCCTTTGTTTTATTCTCTTGCCTAATTGCTCTGGCTAGGTCTTCTAATACTGTGTTGAATAAGAGTGGTGAGTATGGGAATCATTGTTTTGTTCCAGTTCTTGAAAGAAAAGCATTCAGCTTTTTCTTGTTCAGTATGACATTAGCTGTGGGTTTGTCATATATGGTTTTTTATTGGGTGGAGGAACATTCTTTTTTTTTCTTTCTTTTTTTTTTTTTTTTTTTATACAGAGTCTCACTATGTTGCCCGGGCTGTAGATTGCCATGGCATCAGCCAAGCACACAGCAACCTCAAAATGCTGGGCTCAAGCGATCCTTCTGCCTCAGCCTCCCGAGTAGCTGGGACTACAGGCATGCGCCACCATGCCCAGCTAATATTTTACATATATTTTTAATTGTCCAATTAATTTCTTTCTATTTATAGTAGAGACGGGGTCTTGCTCTTGCTCAGGCTGGTCTTGAACTCCTGACCTTGAGCTATCCACCCTCCTCGGCCTCCCAGAGTGCTAGGATTACAGGCATGAGCCACCGCGCCCGGCCTAGAGGAACATTCTTGCTGTATCTAATTTGTTGAAAGCTTTTAGCGTGAGAGATGTTGAGTTTTATCAAATGCTTTTTCTGTATCTATTGAGATGATCATATGGGTTTTGCATTTAGTATGTTGATATGATGCATCTCAATTTATGATTTGCATATGTTGAAACATTCTTACATCCCTGGGATGAATTCTACTTGAACCTGGCTAATGTGCTACTGGATTTGGTTTGCTAGTATTTTGTTGATGATTATGCATCAGGAATATTGGCCTATAGGTTTTTTTCTTTTTTCTGTTGTATAGCACTTCACCTTAGGCAGTGGGATTTGTAACTGCTATGGGCAGCCAAAGCACTGCTTCCTGGGATGCCTGTCATTGCTTCAGCTCCAGCACAGGGTGGCAGGGTACAGCAGCAAGTGGGAGAGAGAGCAGCTCGGCCAAAGCACCATTTCCCCAGCAAGTGTGCAGCTTTGGCTCAGGTCCTCTGGTCTGAGGAGTAAGAGAGCAACCGTGACTAGGAGGAAGGGTAAGCAAACTGCTGCTTGGCCCCATGGGGAAGTGTCTAACTGCTGCTCACAGCTCATCCTGGGGATGTTGGGCTACCAGGCAGGGCTAGTTTCATAGCAGTTTGGCCTCAGGGATGAAAGGGTTCTGTGGCCACTAACTCCCAGAGCAAGACACACTCCAGTTGTGTGTCCAGTTTCAAGATGGAGTAGTACAGTAGCCACATGGGCCATAGGGCACAAAGTACAGTGTAGGTTCCTTCTCCGGGAGGAACATACCTGTGTGGACTCCAGGTAACTCCCTCAACTGGTGAGAATAGGAGGTGCTCAAGGTGTGATGTGGCTGCTGGGTTTCTCTTGCTTAACTTTTCCCCATGGGGAGAAGTTCCTCCTGATCCCAGCCAATCCAGGCTGAGGAGTGGAGGCCAGGTGTTTTCTTCCATCCTCCCTGTGCTGATCCTGAGTTTCTGTGCTTACCGGGGTTTCTTTTACTTCCATGATGTACTCTAAACTCTCCTTTAGTTATTTTCATCAAAATGTAGTTATTTATTCATTGTTTTGCTCTTTGTGGGGAGGTAAGTGCTGAGGGCTTCTTCAATATGCATTAATTTTTAACTGCCCCAATTATTAAATATTAATTATTTGTTGTAGTTTTAAAAAGTTTGATTATCTTTTATTTCCAGGCATGCAAATCAAGAGTTTTAAAAATGCTAAAACATCTCCACATTTCAAATATTCAAATTTAAAATTTTATTTTGTTTTTCAAAAATTATATTGACTTGAAGATTCAGGTTAATATTGATAGTAGGTGAAAACATATGTAGTGCTAACTGTAAGATATATGCCACTATCATTACACCACTGAGAATAAATTTTATTCATCACACACACAGGAAAGAAAATGCATAGATATATAGATAGACTATACATATATTCATACACACATATATACAAACAAATATATTTTTCATGTAAATCAGCTCAAAAGTCTGTCTCTCTTCACCTTTCAGGCAATATGAGAGTAAATTTATCACCTCTTGAAGTTAGGTATAGGCGGGGACTGGCTTGGCTAATTAAATGTAGGCAAAAGTGATAAGTGAATATAATAATTTTATTGCCAAAACTTTATAGCTCTCTCTTTCTCTAAAATGGCAATAGATAAACCATATATGGATATGGATTTTCTACAAGATTGAAGAACATCAAAGGCTAAGTCAACCCATGAAATGAAGTTTCTCTAGAGAGTGCCTTGGATAACAAACAGACTATAGGAGCAAAAAACCCTAAATTTTATGAGGCTAAGATACTGAGATTCAGAAGTCATTTGTAACCGTAATTTAATACAGCCTGTCCTAACATTCCCCTTTTAATACAATTTTTTTAGAAAAGCAGTTATAAGTGTTTAATTAAAAATACTGTTATATATCATCACAATTTTTTTCCTTCTAGTTTATTATTCATATTAATATATTTTCTAATATTGAATGCCTGATAAAAATTAACAAGGTTTTAAATAATTCAAATTGTCTGTTTATGGACATATGATTCTCTCTTGCCAGTTGAAAGTATTGTCATATTGCAAGAAGCTACCTGATTTTTGAATAAAACAGAGATTTTTTAAAAAGAAAAAAGTAAAGATGTTCTAAAAATTTTTAAAGATAGCTTTCCATGAACCCTAAGACATCAATAAATATTGTTTAGTGAAGGACTTTGAATGATGCTGAACCCAAGAGTATAGAATATATTCGTAAAAATGTCTTTATCTTACAGTTACAGAATATGTATATCCAATATTTTATTTTGCTTTAAATATTATTCATTTAATTAATTTTAGGATTTAATTTTTTAGAGGTTAAGAAATAGAATTCTATTTTCATTATCATAATTTATGGTGGAAACCTGTTGTTTTAGCTCATGCATTCCTCCTTTGGTAGCAGAATACCTCTTTTCTGTGGAAATCCATTCTATGCGCCTTTGGTGGAGCTGACTCTACCCAATCTCTCACTCTTTCTCTAAGGTTATGCTTGTGACTGAGGCCTTGGCAGGGTATGACGAGACCATGATCACAATAAATGTTAGATAGTTTGGCAAGCAACAAAGTATGTTCAAGTAGAGTTCTTTGTGAATTTTCCGATTACAGAAGAAAGTCTTGCTCTTTCTGCTAGGATTGTTGACCAGTTATTTCTTAAGTTTGGAGATGACTACTGACAACTTGCTCATGCTGAATGAAAGCTTGAAGAGAAAGGGAAAGACAGATTTGTTGAAAACATAGTGATTTTAGCAAGTAAAAACAGTGGAGAGTGGAGCAGGGCTTTTCCAACATCACTTGATTAATTGGAAAGACCTGTAACTCAAACCCACTGTACGACCTTCCAAGTGAATGGAACCAACTGACTGCCTCCTCCACAAACACAAGCAAAATTTTGGTGGTGAGCTACAAATTTAGCTAAGATGAATCTTAATCATTTTCTGTAGAAGAGGCTTGGCTAATGTATTATTATCATTGTTATTGTAATTATCATTATATTTTCCTTTATTTGTACTAATGGGAAAAACAAGGAAGTGTTTATTGCATTATGGGCCAGAGATCAAGGAAGGAAAGTAGGGAATCCTTGAAAATTGGGAGAAATTTAAAAAAATGAGACTAGTGGGGTTGCTGGATCAAATGATAGGTCTACTTTTACTTCTTTGAGGTATCTCCATACTACTTTCCATAGAAGTTGTACTAGTTTGCAATCCCAACAACAGTGCATAGTTTTCCTTTCTTTCCACATCCTGGCCAGCATCTGTTGTTTGGGGACTTTTTGGTAACTCAAGGGAGAAATAGGTGGAAGGGAAAAGGAAGGAATGAGTAAATTCACACCTAACTGTTATAATGCATACCAACTGGATGAAGGGCACAATTATATCTTTGACTCAACTGTACAAAAGTAAATTATGTAACCAAAGTGTGTGAACTCCCATAAATATACTGAAATAAAAAAAAATGAGAGTAATACTCAATGACCTGAATAAAAAATAAAATTGTAGTAGAAAATAATGTGAAATTTCTACTGTACAATATGGTGACTATAGTTAATAACAATGCATTATATTCTTGAATATTGTTGAGTGTTTTTAAGTGTTCTCATTACAAAAAATAAGTATTAATATGTGAGGTAGTGTATATGTTAATTAATTCAATTTACCTTTTTCACAATGTATATATATTTCAAATAACATGTTGCACATAATAAATATATACAAGCTTTATTTGTCAATTTGAAAAAACTTAAAACTTTCTTTTACAAAAGAAAAAAAAAACAGAAAATAATTGGGAACTAGCTTGACAGAATATCCTATCCTACCTAGAATGATTTTGTGTTTCCATCTCTATGGCTCTCATTTTTATCTTTGAGATATGATTGTGTTATGGTATGTATGATTATACTGTGATATGTTGTGTTACTATTAATTGCAGTTGTTAACAAATTGACTTTAGCATCTCGTTTCCTCCAAATACTTTATTTCTAATATGTTGTGAACTTCCCAGAATTCCACATAATCAGATATGGCATACATGTTTGAAACGTTCTTCTGTGAGCAATGTGCAGGAGCTTTAGTCCATGCACTTCAAAAAATCCCATGAAGTCTGCACAGAGATGTGGCTTACTTCCAGGTTGAGGACAGTCCGATCACCCAATAGGTAAAATGATGTTTGTATGCATGTTTCTATATATAACAAAAGGATGTGTATTATATTTGTATGCATTATTCTAGAACATTATAAGCTTATCTAACATAAAATAGAAATTGTTTTTATGTAAACACATCACAATATGATTATTATTAAGGTATTTGAATAGTGAAAATTCCCCAATTGACAATAAATATGTCAACCTAATCTCATCTGTCACTGTTCTCCAAGGGGCACCTAAAATATTACAATACTGTATCTGCTGCTACTTCCAATATGTAAGGTTTCATCATGTGAACATCACTTAATCACTTATATAACACTTCTCTACCTTTTCTTAATATCACAACAGCAGTAAATTATTTAAGTAGTCCCACGATGACATTAAATATATCTAAGGAACATTCATTTAAGTTCGTTTTTAATTAAGATTCTTTGGGAATTAGATAATTGAGCATAAGCTCATAGCATGGACACCTGCCAAGAACTAACAATAGTTATGTTAGTGAACTAGGTTACCTAGTTACAAAAGCACCATAAATTTTACTAATGCATCCAAATTGCCCTGCATTTTCATAGCCAAATGCATGGAAAAATACCCACATATATTACATTACCACCTTTGTAAAATGTGCATTTTGTCCTTTGTCTCAGAATTCCTTTTGTATATAATTGTGGTTTTTTACTTCATCCTGGAAACTGGTTTTGTGTCACAGTAGGTATGCCAATGGAGAAATAGAAACAACCAAAGAAGCTAATTGGTAATTCTGGAATTGAAGAATAAAATTTCTGAAGTGAACAGACTTTCCTGGATGGAATTAATAACTGAATAGTCATGACAGAGGAAAGTAATGAATTTCATGATAAATCAATAACAACTATGTAAAGTGAAAATGAGAAAAAGAAAATTTAGAAAGATAAACAGAGACATGGGGGCTTGTTTGATGATCTCAAGTAGTCTAACATATGTGTTACCGGAATAGTAGAAGGAGAAAGAATTGAGAAAAATATTTAAGAAACTCTTTAATATTTCTCCAATTTAATGATAGACAGACATTTTGAGATGTAAGATACTTGATGCATATTAAGTAGAAAATACGTTAATAAGCCCAAAGTGAGGTGCATTTCAGTTAAATGTTTGAAAGTCAAAGATAAAGAGTACATTGCTGAAAGTAACAAGAGAAAGGCCACATGTTACATACATACAGGAGACAAGGTTCCAATTATTGACTGACTTCTCACCAGAATCCATGAAGACAAGAAAAGATGGCAACAATACCTTTAAAGTGTTGAAAGAAAAAGAAAACACAAACCGCCAACCCAAACTTCTACATCCAGCAAAAACATCCTTCAATAGTGAAGATGCAATGTGAATATTTTCAGATAAAGGAATTCAGAGGAGTTCATCACCAATAGACCTAACCTATAAGAAATGTTAAGGGAATGTCTTCAGGCCGAAAGAAAATCCCAGCAGAGAAAAACTGTAGTCTTAGAAAAGGAGAAAGAACATCTGAAGTGATAGATATCTGGGTAGATGAAAAAGACTATTTTTTTTCTTTTTGACATTTTCTTCATAATTTTTGGATAAATCATATAAATGTTAAAGGATAAATATATATATACATATATAGGTGTGTATATGTATGTGTATATCTATTATTGTCTTATAGGTTTATATGTATGTAAATTTAATACAACTAGAACATAAAGAGGGGAACATGATGTACAAAATTTTGATATTTTAAACAGGGTAATACATTATTAAATAAACTATAAAGAGTGAAGGATGTACATTATAATCCTGATGCCAAACATGAAAAAAAATAATAAAAAGTGTAGCTGAAAAGCTAACAGGAAAACATGAGTGAAATTCTAAAACTGTTCAAACTAAAAAATCACAAGAAAAAAAGGATTAGAGTTAAAAACAGAGGAAAAAGGCAGAAAAGATTAACAAATGGTGATCACAAACAACCATATCAATAATTGCATTAATTGTTAATTAAACAATCCAAGTAAAAGTAATATTTTAAGAATTAAAAAAGCAAAATTAACTGTATGCTACCTAAAAATAGCAGACTTTTATTTTAAAGACAACTAAAGGTTAATAGCCTGGAAACATAGCAATTTCTCTTCTTTACAAAAAATAACATAATTAGCTGGGCATAGTTGTGTGCATCTGTAGTCCCAGCTACTTTGGAGGCTGGGATGGGAGGATTCCTTGTGCCCAGGACTTTGAGGTTACAATGAGCTACGATGATGCCACTACAGGCCAGCCTGGATGACAGAGAGAAACCCTGTCTCTTAAAAAAAAAGTTTTCAAGACAAAAGTCATTACCAAAATAAAGAGGGAAATTTCACAAATAAGAGATTAATTTGTCCATCAGAAAGACAGAGCAATCATGAATATCTATGAACTCAGTAACAGAGCATTCAACTTCATGAAGGAAAAACTGACAGAATTAAAGGGAGAAACAGTTTACTAATCATAGCTGGAGATATTAATTCTCCTTTTTCAACAATTGTGAAAGCAATGGGAGAAAAAGATCACCAAAATCACAAAGATCTACAAGTTACCGTGAGCACCATCAAACAACTTGACATCATTGATGTTTACACAGCACCTCGGCCAACAGAGACTGAGTACATATTGTTTTCAAGTGCAAGTAATAGCTTTACCAGGGTAGACACTATGCTGGAACTTAAAACACTTTTCGATACCTTTTAAAATGTTGAAATCATACAGAGTATTTTACTGAAACAAAGAGTATTTAACCATAAGGGGATTGAATTTGAAGTGAATACAATAATGTAACTGGGAAAGTCTCACATAGTTGAAAATTAAGCAACTTAATTAATGGATTGTAATCAATCCATGTATTAAAGAAGAAATCATGAGAGAAATTATAATACATTTCAAAATAAATGTTAATAGAAACGTCCCATATCAAATTTGTGAATACAACTAATGAAGCATTTAGGGTGATATTTCTAGTTTTATAATTATTATGTATATAATTATATAATTTATATAATTAAATATTATTTTATATATAAATTATGTATAATAGCTTTCATAATACTACAAAAGAACAACTGCTAAAAAACAATAACCTAAACTTCCCTATTAACAGATTAGACAAACAAGAACAAATTAAATCAAAAGGTATGGGAAAGAATAAAACAAGGAGAAAACATATTAATAAAATAGAATATGAACATATAATAAAGAAAATTAACAAATTAAAGAGAAGGTTGTTTGAAAAGATTGATAAAATTGATAATCCCTTTGCAAACTTGATCAAGAAAAACATGAGAGGAAAACACACTGCCAAAATCAGGCATGTAAGAGGGGAAACAAACAGATTCTGTTTTTTTAAAGAGTTCCAAAAATATATCATTAACAACTTTATGCTGATAAACATAGCAACTTAGAGGAAACGAGAAATTCATTCAGCAACCATGGCTGCTAAGCGCAGCTGCACACAAGTGTACCATGATTGGCAACACCTTGCCTCTGCTTGCTTCCTGCTCCTGGCTTTTTGGATGCTTCGGCTTCCCCACTTCTGGAAACCTGGAAATGCAAGTGGCTTAACATCCCATAGAACAACTCTCAATCAGTGGGAGATGAAGTGCAAGCCCCAATGGATAAATATTCTCTTTTTTATTCTACTCAGGTGGACAACTGAAAATGAGGCATTCTGTACAAATTCTCAGGTTCTTCAAAGAATCTCAGTGGAATCAAGTCTCAATTACTCATAGATCACAACACACTCTCATACTGGCTTTGTCTCCTTCCTAGTCCTTCATTCCATTTTTCTGGCATTATAAACACATAACACATATAATTTATGAGCAAGCTCTCAGGCTCAGATTTGTGGGGGAAAATATGACATCGATGGGTCCAGAAAATTATTTGATCTCTAAATAAATGGTTCACACCACAAAACAGTATAACTCTCCAACTCACTTTCCATTCTCACCACAGCTCATATACATCATCTTCATTCTTCAGGTCATGTGCTTTCTGTCTGGAACAATGACAGACGTGACATCACAGGGATAATGACAGCATGTCACTTCCATTAACATTTTATTGTGCAAAAATTGATTGTCATATGGCTGCACTTGGGTTCAAGTGCATGAACTTTACAACCATCCATCAGGAAGAGATACTAAATATTTATGAAAAATGATAAAGATAGTCATTTCAATAAAACTCAAAAATATTAATAGAATAATAACAATATTTAACCAGATGTTTGGTCACATTTATTAGATTATAATAATTCTAGAAGGAGAGAAATTTAATAACTTTTAAATAAAAAAACTAAAAATTACAAAAGCAAAGCTACATTCCCTTTTGTTATTTTATTCTGTAGTGAGTGAATTATAACAAAACTATTTATATCAGAAAAACAGAGTGATATAATCTTTTCTTATTTCTCTTATAGTTCAAGCTTTTATTACATGTTTGTTCCTCATCCATATTTTGCTTTTCTAAACTCATATGATTTTCAAGTAGTAAATGTTATTATAAAGATGTATTTTATAGAAATTAATCTTAACTTTTCACAAATTTATTACAACATTTGTGCATTCCATAAATTCTAGTTTAAACGCTGAAAAAATTGGGATTTTAAGGTATAATTTATGTCATTGATGTTGTTGGCTGCCTATAACATTTGACATCATTGTAGGATTTGCACATTCTCATAAATTAACTTGGTTTCTGAGTTGATCTAATATGTTGTTTACTTTTATAAAGGAACATCTTTGATGTGTCAGTAATGATTTTCATCCCCAAATTTATGGGATGAGCGATTTACATTATTAATAAAAGAAAACATATTGTGTATAATTCCATCGAAACTCCACATCAAATAATTACAGAGAGTCACTGTCCTGGGTTGACCTGAAACGTCAATGTGTCCTCATTGTATAAGATTAATTTTGCACCATATATCCGGCACTTATTTTAGCCAAACTATTATGGAATTAGAGATTCATGACACTATTTGAAGACATGCAATTTCATGTTCCCTGCTTACTCCTCAAAGTGGTAGCTGAGCTGAAGTCAAACTGGTGCAACTTCAAACACACAAAATGATTCGCAGTATTCAATGAGTTGTTTCTTCTAATTTTTAATGGCATTATATACCAACTAGGAAAAGTGAGAATTTGTGTAAAACAATTCTAAGTTTTGTGGTTATCTAAGAGAATGTTAACTGAGGCAAGCAATACATTTCTATTTAATCATTTCAAGAAGTGTAAGGGAATGTAATGTATGTTAAAGATAGGTCAAGGTGAGTACTTGTAGCAAAACTCCAAGCTTTTTTGAGCCAGCTTAGGAGCATAACACATGTCACTGCAAACCATTCATATGAGCATTGCATTTAATTACACTCCTCAGGGTAAAAGTCGGAATATCATCGTAATGCCTGCTATAGCATAATATGCCAAGCACACATTTTTGTGTAATGGATTTAAAATGCCTTGCAGATATTGCATAACTATAGTAGTCCATCTTACAAGGGTGGGCTGGTCTGAATTTGATGATAGCTACTGTTGGGCTTGCCTGTGCTAAGCTAATAATTTAAGAGTAGCTTGTTGAATCCTATTATTTTGTTTTATGACAAAATTGGATAGGCAATATACAAGTAGGTACACTCAAGTTATTTTTTAAAGTTTTTTATTTATTCTTGTTCTGATTAATGCTAGGCTATATGAACTATATAATAGGACTTTATTTTTGTTTATTTTTTGGAGGACTGTTACTTCTCATTTTATTTTATTTTATTTTTTTATTTATCTTTAAATCCAGGGATTATTATATTTCCCTTATCATTACACTGAATGACTATAAGAAGTTTCTTATTTCCCTGTAATTGGGAGAGAAGGCAGTGGAAATTCCTGTACACTGTCAGGGAATCCCCTCTTCCACCTCCTTTGGCTGGGGCAACACCAGGAAGAAATCTCTTCTTAATTTTTAGGAGCACTCCCTTTTTCCCAGGAATTCCTGTCTGTTCTTTGAAGATCTTGTTATTAGAATAAGTGTGGGCGCTGGGGGAGGACTTCAGTGGAATAAACACCAAACTAAGTCAGATAGGCTCAGAGAGATGTTGCAAGCTTAGCACTGGAGTAACGCAACACGCTGAAATGGGGCCAAAGACTAAAAGCCCTGGTATTATTGTCAAGTGGAGTCCAATAATGTAGCTTTAAAATTTAGAACCAAAATTTATTGGCTTCTAGATTGCAGATGAGCACAGAGATGGAATTGGTTTTATTCAAACACTTGACTTTAAAAAACACAGTAGAGAATTCCCGTGGGCTCTAGGGTATGGAGTTTTATCTCCCTTTTATTTTATTTTCTGTATATTCCAAGTACTTATAGAATTTGGCTAGGAAATACATTTGTTCTAATCCATACAATCACTCTATTTTCTATTTGTTATTTCCAGAGCTAAGGAGAGCAAAACAAATTGCTTCATTTCCTGTTCAGAATTGTGATATTTTGCCCTTGTGCTATTGGTCTCCAGATTAGAATGTTTTCTGCCAAAGGTTTTTTGTTATGGCAAATATCCACTAATATTTTCATCCTCCCATAATCACTACTGGTATTATTTTCTTTACCTTGGAATGCATTGTGATAGTTATAATATTTAAGATCAGAGGAATTTATTCTCAATTTTATAAGGTAAGGTGTCTAAGATTAACAGTTTTATTTTTTTTCCTATTTCTGTGAAACAACCTGGCAATTCCCTGTATCCTGTGGCAATTAGTCATTGCTGTTTTAATTACCTGGATGACACAATTCAAGCTTCAGCAAGTTTTCATCTTCCCCACATGTCTTGTAATATTGTTTAAGCTATTGGCAATATCTCTAAAAATGTTTGATCATCTAGCTGGTGTCTTCATCTTCTTGTTTCTGGGAAATGGAATACAGCTTTTGAATATCTTCCTTTGTTACTTTGAAATAATGAGATCCTGTTGAGAATAAAGTGACTCTGAGGATGAGCAGATATAACATATAGGTAGGAAATGCTTAAAATTACATTTAAAAATCTGTCACATTAAAATATAATCGTTGTAATTTGCATATGGGAGAAGTAACTAAATAACTTTACATCAAATCAAATTATTCTGATAGGCCTTTTCTACTGCATTATCCTTGACTCTCCCACCCTGGTATGTTGGAAGTGGTACTGTGTTTCTTCTGCGCATCAAGGGCAATCGTATTTGAGAAGCCTCATCTACATCTGGATTTGATTTAGATTGAAATTCTGGACTTTGAGTTTCAATCTTACCATACTGTAATGAGATGAGGCCTTTGGACGGTCTTGGAAAGAGGTAAGAGTACTTCGCATGTGAAAGAAATGTGAATAGTTTGTGGACGGAAGGAAGACTGTAGTGGTTTTAAAACATGGCCGCAAATTATTTGATACTGTTCCATTAAGAGGTAGCGATATATCTCTTTTCCTTGAATTTGGATAAGAGGATTGTCATAACCAGTAAACTACAGTAGAAGATACTGTATAACTTCCAAGGCTATTTCATAAAATTCCATGAAACATCCACCTTATTCATTGAAACACTATTGGGAAAACTGTCTTAGTCTATAACAAAATACTATAAATTGGGCAACATAAACAATGGGAATTTATTTCTCATGATTTTGAAGGCTAGGAAGTCCACGACCAAGGTGCCAGCAGATTCTATGTTTGGAGAAAGCCTGTTTCCTGGTTCATAGATGGTGCCTTGTCACTGTGTTCTTACATGGTGTGAGGGGCAAAAGAGCCATTGAGCCTCTTTTATAAGGGCCCAAGTCCCATTCATTAAAACTCTGTCCTTATGACCTAATCACCTCCCAAAGGTCTACCTCCTAAATCCATCACCTTAAAGGTTAAGATTTCAGGATATGAATCTTGGGGAGGATATAAATATTTAGACCATAGCAAAGCTTTAAGCTTCCATATAGGAAGACCAACTGTCCTAATGTGACCATGCTTCAAGGCAGCCTGAGCCACATGGAATTTGTGACAGAAACTGGGGTAAGAGCTTCAGTTGATAGCCCCAGCTGAGCTTGGCATTTGAATCCTCCTAAACCAGTTTTGTCATAAAGGTACATGAAAAAGTCTCCAGATATTCTAGGCCTCAATTACTCCTAACCATTGAAATCTTCCCCTTAAGTCTGCAGATAACATGAAACAGAGACAACAAGCCATCCATGCTGGCACTCTGGATCCGTGACCTAGATAATCTGTGGACATGAGAAAATAGTCATTCTTTACACCACTAAGTTTGGTTTAATCTGTCATGCAATAATTGGTAACTGGAACACATGCTCAGCACAAATCAACATCATAATGTTCAGCGCCTATTTACCTATTTCAGCGTTAAAAATATGATTTGAAATTTCAGGCATAAAATCACTTGGAAAAATTTTTTAGATTCTCTCAACTACGTGTAGAACATAGTGTATACTTCTACATAAACAGAACATTATTTATTTAATTATAAAAGGATAGCTATGCATTTCATCTTAATAATAAATATTTAATGTTGATGGTTTTACTTGGATTTCTCAGGGCTCATTTACTTTTAGGATTCAAAGAATAGAAGAGTGTTGTAAGATACACAATATTCAATTGCTTTATTAGAAAGAAAGAGAGCTGAAGCTGAATATACCTTTTCTCCTCTTTTCTCTGTGTTATTAAGCTGACTGCTGTTCTAACCCATATCTCTAACATAAATGATAATCACCTGGCATCACAATGTGAATAAGTTCGAAGTATTAAATCTCAGAATCTAAACAAACTACTAAATAATACAATTTTTAGTAAAAGGCAAATATTAAAGCTCTCCATCATGATTCAAGCATATACATATACTGCTTCATAAAAATTATTATATAATTATACATATGTTTGCTTTACCTCTTAATTTTATATTTGAATTTTATATATATAAATATATATATTTATATATTTTATATTATCAATAGGTCTTTCCAAGCCATTTAAGACAATCCCAAGTAAAATTAAGTATCAATAAACTTTGAGATATAGTAACTAGTGATATAAAGTGACATTGTATGAACATTTAAATTAGCATAGTGATTGAAATTTACTCAGACATGAAAACTCTTCATTACTAGTGACATTGATGTTTTCCTTGAGGAAATCAAGCCATATCACCCTTCAAGTAACAGTACATGAAGGAAGACAAATATATTTGATTTTTATCTTTCTTTTGCTTTTGGTAAACAATATGAGGCATCTCTTTCAACATGACCTTTAGATTTAAACTTTTGATTAGGTTGTCAACATGCATCTTCCAATGTAAGAATTACTATGGTACTCATTAAAAACATAGAACTGTCTTCTCATTAAAAACAGAACTGTCGTTAGTTAGCAAATCTTGAATTTGGAGACTGTGATCGGACAGAAGAAATGTTACTCATGCACAGAGTAGACAAGAATTGAAATTGCACAATGTTGTTGAGCTTTTTTCCCCAATCGGAGTGTTGGCATAAGTAAAAAGTCAAATTCTTTTGGAATAATAAATTGTAATAACTCAATTTAAATTATTACAAAGTGATTTCCCTTCACTAAAGCCAAAACCAAACCTCACAAACAACTGTCTATATTACACAATTAAGAAATCCCATTGTCCACAGTAAATTTCTTATAAGTTTGTTGAAACACTGTATTTTTAAAACCCCTATTTCTTTTCATTACCTTTTTCCCACTGAAGACAGCGCTATCTTTTTCACTGAAAAAAAAATACTAAAGACTGTTTTAGCTACACCATGTTTTATTAGCCCAACTCTAGCCCAAATAAATTGAATAAATAAACACATATAGACCTGCCTTCTTCCATCATATATATATAGGGTCTTCTCCAAAATGTACATTATATTAGGCCAGAATAAATATAAATCAGCATCATATATTTAAATGACAAATAATAATAGCATAACATTTTTTTAAAAACCCTAAAAGTAAGCATATTACATTTTTAAATACAAATTTCCAAAATGTATATTTTTTTTCTTTAGGAAAAACAGTAAAACATAGGGAAATAGAATAGGCCAGGAAAAAAAATAATTCTAGTTTTGCCACATGCTTAACTGTAGAAACTGTGGACAGTTTTCCAGTATTTTGAGTGTCCCTTTCACTACAAAATGTTGCTCCCTTTTTTCAGGGTTGTTGTGAGGTTTTATGAAGGACAAGGATATAGCAGATGGCCAGGTACAAGTAAGAGCTAAGTCAATGCCAGACTTTTGCTCTTTTTCTCCTCTCTTGGAGCAGGTTCAATATCTTGATCATCCTTACATACTCCAGTGTCTTGAAAACAGTAGACATAAAATAAATGCTTATAAAATATATTGATTTATTTATCAATTCTAGGAGTCTCTTGGATGAATCCTTGGGGTTATCTAGATATATTACCATATGATCATCAAAGAGCAAGAGTTTAATCTTCTTTGCCCCCATTTGGATGCCCTTAATACCCCTCTCTTGTCTAATTGATGTAGCAAGGACTTCAAGCACTATGTTAAATAGAAGTGGAGATAGTGGGCAACCTTGTCTGGTTCCGGTTCTAAGCGGGAATGGTTTCAATTTTTCCCCATTCAGTATGATACTGGCCATGGGTTTGTCATAAATGAACTTGTTAATTTTAAGATATGAGCTGTCTATGTCTATTTTGTTAAGAGTTTTTATCATAAAGGTGTGTTGGACTTTGTAAAATGCTTTTTCTGTTTTTATTGAGAGAAACATACGGTTTTTGTTCTTGCTTTTGTTTATGAGGTGAAGTGCATTTATAGATTTATGTATGTTGAACCAGCTTTGCATCCCTTGAATAAAGCTCACCTGGTCATGGTGAATTAATTTTTTGATGTGCTGCTGAATTCTATTTGCTAAAATTTTGTTGAGGATTTTTGAATGTATATTCATGAGAGATATTGGTCTGTAGTTTTCTTTTTTTGTTGTGTCCTTTCCTGGCTTTGGTGTTAAGGTGATATAGGCTTCATAGAATGACTTAGGAAGGATAGCATCTTTCTCAATGTTGTGGAATAATTTCTGTAGCATGAGTTCTTCTTTGTATGTTTGGTAAAACTCTGAAATGTAGCTATCTGGTCTGGGACTTTTCCATTTGGGGAGGTTTTTATTGCTGCTCCAATTTCTGAGCTTGAGATTGGTCTATTCAGAAATTCTGTTACCTTCTAATGAATTCAATAAAGTCTCAGGATACAAAATCTATAAGCACAAATCAGAGGCATTCATATATGCCAATAACAATCAAGCCAAAATTCAAATAAAAATGCAATATCTTTTACAGTAGCCTCAAAGAAAATTAAATATCTAGGAATATATTTAACAAAAGATGTGAGAGACACATACAGGGAGAACTACAAAACACTAAGAAAAGAAATTGTAGAAGATGGAAAAAGATGGAAAACTTTACCTTGCTCATGAATTGGTAGAATCAATATCATTAAAATGTTCATACTACCTAAAGCAATCTACAGAATTAATGAAATCCATATCAAAGTACCTTCATCATTGTTTACAGATCTAAAAAAAAATAATTCTACACTTTGTATGGAACCAGAGAATACCTTGTATAGCCAAAGCAATCTTAAGTAAAAAGAACAAACTAGGAGGTATCATTCTACGAGACTTCAAGCTGTACTACAAAGCTACAATAACTAAAACAGTATTTTACTGGCACTAGAACAGAGACATACACCTTTGGAACAGGACTGAAAATCCAGAGATGAAACCATCCATATATGGTAATCTAATCTTTGATAAAGCGACAAAAATATACACTGGGGAAAAGAATCTCTTTTCAATAAATGGTGCTGGAAAAACTGGATATCTACATGCAGAAGAATGAAACTGGATCCCCTCTCTCACCTCTCACAAAAATCAATTCAAGAGGAATAACAGGCTTAAGGAAGCCTTAAGAATTCTAGAAGAAGATGTTGGGAAGACCCTTTCAGACATCTGCC
>CAUYRT010070462.1:0-16268 GCA_963574885.1 Lepilemur ruficaudatus | reverse complement strand
CCATCCCTTCCTCCCCCCTCCCACCTGCTTGACAGCTGACAAATGTTACTACTATGGGTGCACATAAAGTGTTGATCAGTTAACACCAATTTGATGGTGAGCACATGTGGTGCTTGTTTTTCCATTCTTGTGATACTTCACTTACAGAATGGGCTCCAGCTGCATCCAGGATAATACAAGAGGTGCTAGATCACCATTTTTTTTTTTGTAGCTGAGTACTACTCCACGGTAAACACATACCCATTGTATTTTTATCAAGAAGGCAACTGTACTCAAATGTTTATTGCAGCACAATTCACAATTGCAAAGACGTAGAATCAATTCATGTGCCCAACAATTCATAAGTGGATTAACAAAAATCTGGCATGTGTATATGATGGAATGCTCCTCAGCTATGAAGAAGAATGAATTAAGGCCTTTTCCAACAATTTGCATGGAATTGAAGACCATTATTCTAAGTGACGTAGCTAAAGAATGGAAAAACTATCACTACGTATACTCACTATTGAGTTGGAACTGACCAATGAGCACACTTGTGCACGGGGGTAGGGGGTAAAGCTCAGTGGAGGTCAAGCAAGGGGGAGGGGAAGAGTGGGATTGGAGAAGACCTATCTACCAGGTACAATGAACACTATCTGGGTGATTGACACACTTATAACTCTGTCTTGAGTATAACAGAAGTGATCCGTGTAACCAAAAGCATTTGTACCCTCATAATATTTTGAAATAATTAAAACAAAAAAATACCCCTGCTGTCTCTTCCTTAGTGATAACATGTTATATCTTTCTCTACCCATTGACTTTTGGTCAATCTATGTCTTATATTTAAGTCAGGTTTCTTGTAACCAACATGTAGTTGGGTCTTTTGGGGGGATCCACTCTGAAAAATCTCTTTTACTTGATGCATTTAGACCATTGATGTTCAGAGTAATTACTGATATATTTTGGTTAATATCTACCATATTTTTTAATGCTTTCTACTTGTTGCCCTTGTTTTTTGTTCCTTTTTTGTGTCTTCCTTTTTTTCTGCCTTTTGTAGTGTTAGTTGAGCCTCATATATGATTACATTTTCACTCTTTTATTATCATATTAGTCATGCTTCTTATTTTCTCATTTTTCAGTAGTTACCACAGAGTTTACAATATACATTTAAACTAAACAAAGTGCACATTTTGATTATTTAGGAAGATAATTTTGTAGGGTACAGAATTCTAGGTTGGTGTTTTTTGTTTGTTGGTTGGTTGATTTTTTCCTTTCAACACATTAAATATTTGACTCCACTATTTTCTTGCATGTATGGTTTCTGAAGAAGAGTCAGATATACTTTTTATCTTTGTTCCTCCATAGATAATTTCCCTCCCCGCACTTGGCTTCTTTTTTGATTTTTTTCTTTATCTTTGATTCTCTGTAGTTTGAAAATTATATGCTTAGATGTATTTGTTTTCTTTTGTTCTTGTTTGTTCTTGTTTTGGGCATTTATCCTATTGGGCGTTTTCTGAGTTACTGGAAACGTGATTTGGTGTCTGACATTAATTTAATGAAATTCTCAGTCATTGTTTTTTCTAATATTTCTTCTCTTTTATTTTTTTCTCTTCCTTCTTCTCCTAATCTGTTTATCTTACACCTTTTGCAGTTGTGCCACAATTCTTCAATATTCTACTTTCTGTTTTCAGTCTTTTTTTCTTTACTTTTTAATTTTTATGGTTTCTATTGAGATATTCTCAGGTTCAGAGAGTCTTGCCTCAGCCACACTCAGTCTAACACTAAACCCATGAAAGACATTCTTTATTTCTCTTAAAGTGTTTTTGAATCCTTTGTATTTTTTTTTGGAATTTTCTGAAAAAAAATATAAATAATATCATTAAAAATATTTTCTGTTTGTTTATTGATACTCTGAGTATATAGAAGTACAACTGATTTTTATATATTGACCTTATATCTGATGAATTTGTTAAATTTATTAATTATAATACTATGTAGATTCCTTTGAAGGTCCTACTGTCCTATGATATTATCAAGGAATTTGCAAACAAGCAGTTTTATATTCTTCCATTTTTAATTTTGTTCTACTTACTCATTTCCTAATTGCACTGGCTAAGAACATCAATAAAATATCGATGAAGAAAAGATAATAGTGGCATCCTTTTCTTATCCATAATCTCAGAGGAATAACTTTCAATAACTTACAAATAAGTGTGACATTTGCTGTAAGTTGTTGTACAACTTACAGCAACAGGGTATGCATCTCATTAAGGATATTGCCTTCTATTTCTGTATCACTAAGAGTTTCTTGTTTTTTAATCAAAATATTGTTTGGGAGCTCTAATTTTTTTATTTATAAGAGAGCTTTGTCTGTGAGTTTACTTTTGCATGGTAATTTCCTTGTCAGGTTTTGATATCAAGTACTTAATAGCCACATAAACATAATTTGAAAGTGATTTCTCTTTATTTTCTGAAAGAGTCTGTAAGATTGGTATTACTTATTTCTTATAACTTTGTAAACATTTACCATCAGGACTAAGGGTGTTTTTTTTTTATAGAATTGTCTGTAATTATTAATTTTTTTATTTGCACTGTGCCAGTCAGATTTTCTATCTTCCCTTCCATAATTTTGGTGGAATGTTTTCTTAAGTAATGTTTTAAATTTCATGCAAATTTTCATTTCATAGTATAAAATTTTTCACAGTATCTTTTATTTTCTTTATGATGCCCATAAAAAAAAGTAAAGTGTTTTTAATACTTAGGATTTATTTTTTATTCTTTCTTATTATTACATCTCTATCTTACATTGCCTATCTGGTCTTTTATGCTGGTCTTTTATTCATTAGAGCCCTTGCCATATTAATCATAGATATTTTACATTCCTGGTCTGATAATCCTAACATCTTTGTATATCTAAACTTGATTCTCATGCATTATTTGTTTTTCTCCTCCTCCTCCTTCTTCTCCTTCTTCTTTCTTCTTCTTTTCTATTTCTCCTTCTCTTATCTTTCTCCTTCTTCTTCTCTTTCCCCTCCTCCTCCTCCTCCTTTTTCTTCTTTTTTGCCTTTTAGTATGTCTTGTAACTTTTTCTTGATGGCCAAATATAATGTAATGGGTAACAGAAATGATGCAAATAGACATTTAGTATTGTGGTGGTAAGGCATGGGAGAAGGAAAGGGTTCTACATTCCTGTGAGAGGATCTCGGTCTTTTATACCTGTGAACTTCAAGTGTGACTCTCAATTTTTTACCTCCCCTTTGGTAGTACAGAATGGCTGAAGTGGGTTGGAGTTGGATATTTTCCTTTTCTCACATGGAATGCTAAATCTGGCTAAGTTTGGGTAATTCCCTTTCTCCCAGGCCAGTTAAACTCATAAAATCCCAGCAGATTAGGCTCTGATTAGTGTCTACTGAGAGAATACCGTGTTAAGAAGAATAGAATGTTCTGGCATATTGTAAAATGGCTTTTCTCCCTCCCTCTCTGGAAGCACAAAAGGGTTTTTCTCCAATATGAACTGTGAGAACCTCGTTCAACTCCTGCAAGAAAAATCACAAAAGTGTGTGGTTTCCCAATGACTGGGTGTTCCTAGGGTTTTTATCCTTCATGTTTGTGGGTACGGAGCCTCCAGCAATTCACTAGTTATTTTTCAGGTTTCCCTACCTTGGCACTGGTTTCTGTAGAAGTTTATGCCATGATTCTCTGTATTCACCTGTCAGTCTTTCCAATGTTGGGGCAACAGTTTGCCTTGTGACCACACCTCTCTGAGAAAACTAAAAAGAGTTGTTGATTTTTTAGTTGTCTAGCATTTTACATATTTTTAGAATAGAGTGACAGTTTCCAGCTTTTTACATGCCAGATGAGAAACTTGTGTGTTTGCATGTTTTAATTATTCCATTTTTCTTAGTTGTTTGGGACATCACATACTCTTGTGCTATTTTATTTATTACTCTGTATTAAATGCTTTGCAATAGACCTTTGTGTCATATAGAAATGTTCTACGTCTGTGTTGTCCAATACAGAAGTCCCTAGCCACAGATGGCTACTGAGCACTTGAAATGTGGATAGTGTGAATTTTAATTGAATTTTAGTTAATTTACATTTAAATTTAAATAGATAGTGACTACATTATTTACATAGAATAGAAACTACAACCTGAATCATTTACATAACAACATCTAGTGCAATTTTGTTCTTTTAGTTTACTCTCTTATGATATTCAGTACTTCAGAAATGTTGTATTTATTTACTACCCCTTACCAATTTAAATAAATTTATATATCTATATGAATACATCCACAGATATAAACATGAATATGTGCGCTCATGAGAAAGTACTTTTATTTTTGTACTCTCAAAAGTCTGTGTATATATACAAAACTGTGTGTAAAAATATGTATATACACATATTTGTATCTGTACATATACATGTATATTTGCATTTTAATTTCTGTTAATTCCATTTTTCATTCTCAAACTTTCATTTGGTATCATTTTTCTTCTTCTTTAAGAGCATCTTTTATTATTTCCTTTAGTAAAGTTCTTCTGTGGTTGAGTCCTCTTAGCTTTTGTGTGTTCCCTTTGTTATTGAAGAATGCCTTTCCTAAATATACAATCTTAGATTGGCAACCATTTTCTTTCAGCACATTGTAGATTTGTGTTCCATATTTTCTGTTACAAATTTAATAGACAACCTACATACTTCCCCTTTGAAAATATTCTCCATTTTTCTCTAGTTTTTTTTTCTTAAATAAAATCTCCTTTCCTTAGATGTTCTACAATTTTTCAGTAATGTATTCATGCATGTGGTTGCTATTATTTGCTGTCCTTGAGCGGCATTTTTGGTTCTGGTTGTTGTTGTTTTCTTCAATTGGTACTTAGATTTTTAAAAATAAATTTTGGAAATTTCAGATGTTACTTCATCATATATTATTTTTTTATTTACTCTATCTTCTTGTTCTAGCACTACAAATAAAATGTTGATCTTTTATTATAGGCCTTATTCTTGTAATATCTATTTCATGCAGTTGTATCTTTCAGCTTTATTTTGGACATTTTCACCTCACCTATATTTTAGTTCACTAAACCCTTTCAGAGAAGTCTGATGTACTGTTTTTAATCAACAATTATATTCTTTTTTTTTTTTTAGACAGAGTCTTACTCTGTTGCCTGGGCTAGAGTGCCGTGGCATCAGCCTAGCTCACAGCAACCTCAAACTCCTGAGCTCAAGCAATCCTTCTACGACTAGCAAAAGAAAAACTTTCCTCTTTGGAAGAATATTATATTCAATTTCTTAAACATCTCTTCAGTGGTGTGGGCCAGGCATGTTCCACTGAAATGTACAGTTGTGATAAGATAATCAAAGATTTGGACATGTTATTTTGCCACAGCAAGAGATCTTAATAGTATAATGAAAGAATTGATTAATTTTCATTTAATTCTTCACAAATTAGTCAAACAAGGCAAGATTATACAGTTAAGTTTGAATTTTGTGAATAAAAGCAGCCTATGACATATATCCTCAGCAGAGAAACTTGTGACAAAGGCATCTGGGGCTAGCCTGACCTGTATTTAGTCAATAAACTATGAAAAAAGTGCAAGGGTTGGTAAGCAGAACTGAAAATTTCCTATTTGCCATCATTAAGGAGCTCTTACTCAAATTTTATAAAACAGACAAATGAATGGATATTTGCAATAGTGTGGATTATATGTTAGGGGTACTCCCTGAGCACAGTGGGAAGACAGAGTAGCCAGCATCACATATTCCAAACTATTGGCACAGGTGGTCATTATAGCATTTAATGTGAAAAACTATTAATGCTGATTAACTAATTTAATCTTTAACATAACCCTCCTATCAGTTGGAAAGTACTATTTCCTTATTCTCATCTAAAGATGAAAAGCAGAGAAGTTTAATAAAATTGTCCAATGTCCTAAAGTTGGCAAAGAACAGAGCCAAAATTGGAACCCAGGCAATCTGGCTCCAGAGTTTGCTGCTTTAAAACTGCATTTAAGTTCTTCGTAGAGAAAAAGGAAATGTATAACAAGAGATCAAGAGAAAGCCACCCAAAAAAGAAATGCTGCTTGAGATAAGACAGTATGAGGCTCATGAGGAAGTGAGATTCCAGAGAATAGGGTCAGAATTCACAGGGCACCATCAGGAAAAGATCAGTGCTGCTTGAGAAAGAAGCACACAGTCTCCAGTGCTATGAAGCTTTTCATGAAGAGGAGTAGTCAGAGGTATGGTCGGACTTAGAGAAGATAGGAGCAGCACGAATATTTAATTGCTGTCTAGTTCTCTAACTAGTTAGTATGCATTGACTCCTTAATATCATTTGGGTAGTTATTAAGGAGGAAGTTGCTAATGGCAACAACAAATTTCTCTGAATTTAACTTCCTATAAATAAAACCTGATGTATACACAGTGCTACGTTTCAGTAGACTCTCAGTGTATCTTCATGACTCTTCAACTCATTTTGTTATTGAGCAAGCACTGGAAGAACAGAGTGTGTCTGTCAAAATAGCAGAATAAGCTGAGCTAAGGAGAAAAATCTTAGTGCATGAACATGAAGGAGCTCAGGAAATTTCACCCCAAAATATGACTCCTTGATATAAAGAGTATTTTGAATTAAAACTCATATATGTATATGTGTATATATGCATGTGTACATATATATAAATCCAAGATTATCAAAACAGGAGGACAGAATATGGAGAACTTCATACCAGCTCTTAAGCTTCCACTCAGGAATAAGATATGACATTTTAATTGGTCAAAACAGTTCATATGGTCATGCCTACCTTCAAAGGGGACAGGGAGGTGAAATGCTCTAATGCTTGGAAATATTACTATATGGTAATTAATAAAAATGCCACATACAGAGTGAGTACAGTACAAAAGCCCAGGAGATTTTGTGGCCTTTTCTTTGCCAGCCAGGCATAAGAAATGGGCCAGAAAGTGAGTATATTCAGGATGGTAAAACTTAATGGGTTTTCTTTCAGAAATAACCCACTATAACTTATTGGGGGATCTTTAATTATTCAATTCAAATTAAACAGCAGACATTTATGCACTATATTAGCAAGGAGTCTTTTTAAAAATGTATACAGACAGTAAAGATTGTTAATTGTTTAACCAGCTCCTACTGAACCACCTAACAATGACTCTTTGGTGAAAAAATAAACAGAAGTTGAGAAGAAAGCAAACTTACAAAATCTGTCAGGACCAGTGATCTACAAGAGCCTGAGATCTGAGCAGTTTCTTCAATAACTGAGACAGGCACGAGCAAGAACACTGCAGGGCAGAGAGCTGTTCAGCTATTGATGTATTATAGTTGGCACCTATGGAGAGATACCTGAGGTGAGAAATAAGACACAATTTCAAATACATAAATAAGTTCCACCTACAAAGTTCTTTTCTCAGAGAGGAACACACAAAATAACCTTATGAAGCAATGTTCCTTTCCTATGTCAAATTGTTTTTGTCATATCAAAATAGTCATAATATTTTATTTTCACATAATACTTTAAAAACTCAACTCAGGCCTCTTTTAATTACATAAATATAATACTTCAATATATAGTGGTTGGACTAGAGTAAGTAAATAAATTTAAAATTCCATTTTCACTTAATTGAAGATAATGTAATATTTGGAAGAAATTATTGTTATGACTGTTTAGGAGAATTATTCACATTGATAAAGAATTTTTATACTTTATGAATATTTTGTTCCACAAAATAAAAAAATCCCTGATGGCTATGAGTAAAAAATTTAAAGAAATTCATGTCATACATATTTCTTCTGCATGTCCTTTGGAGACATTTATTCTTAGCATACAGTGAAAGAAAACCGCTTTATTATAAAGACAAGAGATCTGAGATTATGCAGCTCAAAAAAAAATTTGATTGGACAAAGAAAATATCTTTTAAAGATTCTAAAATATCATTTTATTTTTAGAGAAAGAAGATATCACATTTCAGTCTTAAGGAAGAAAGTGAAAAAATTAAAAATGAACTAAAATGATTATTCCTTAAACATACATTTCTCAGTTACAGATTTAGTAGACCTGCATTCAAATCCTATTTCTGCCACTTACTCTCCATGGTACTTTTGCCAAGTTATTTTACTTCTCAGAGCTTCAAATTTCATATACTATTTTATGAATATTTCAAATACTTCTTATACAAATTCATACTGTGAACTGATACTTCAGTCCCAAATAAGAGAAACTCTTGAATACTCTATTATTGTATGGATAATACATTTATATTTTGAGATCATAGCAAGGCTTTAGTGCCATATAGAGATCACAACTAGCAAAGTGATAGGGGAAAACCATGTCAAAAAAAAACGAGGAAAAACTAAAAGTTCTAAATGCACCATAGGGTTCATTTATTAATAATTGGTTGCAAATATTGATTGCATTACTGTCAGATGAATAATGATTTTTTTTTCCCACATGGTGGTTTTTAAAGGTGAAAAAAGAGACTTCCCCCTTCCCCTTTTTTAATCTCATTGATCCAAGGGTTGTGTTAAACACACCCATACACACACACACACACACACACACACACATAAATACACTTTAAAACCACCACTTCTTCACATGATTTCCAGTAGTTGATTGGTTTCTAGCCATAGTGACATTGTATTAGAAAACCTGAGAAATCAAACATACAAAATTGCCAAGAAATTGTTTTTGATATTTTCTAAGTAATTTAGAGTTTCACGACAAAAGAAAGACTAACAAACAGTCTTTGTCTTCAATATGTAACAGGCAACTTTTATTTTCATGGGAAAGTCATGAAATTATAGTCAAGGAAAATGATATTGCCTTCAACTCCCATCTTAAGTCTGAGAAAACATAAAATCAGTGATACGCATGCATCTCAATTATAGACAATGAGTTGTTCAATGATACTCAGTTTTCTTCTCTTTCAGGGCCTCCGAGACAAGGTACTGCCCCACGAGCTGCAAGTTGGCTTGAGTCATGTAAATTCCTGCAACCAGTGAAATGTGAGTGATATTCTAGTTCTCAGCATTTAATGCAAGGGCTCCTGGGATTACAGAAGCATGGGCTGATGTGGACATGGAATGCGGTGCCTTCCCATGCAAGACGGCTGCCCTGGACAATTGGTTGAATTCACAGTGGACTACGCGTGAACAAAAAATAAACCTTGTTTCTTGAGTCACTGAGATTTTGAAGTTTGTTTCTGTGGTACAGAAATATATATCCTGATTTACATAATCACTTTCCCAAGCAGCTTCCAGAATATCCTTCTGCCTGTCAGTCTTTCTTCAACAAAGGTGATCAATGACTCAGCCTTTCAAACTAAGTGCATCCAGCTGTTAATTTTTCTTCTGTGTTCCACACTTCTAAAATAGCTGATTCATGAGAAGTAAATTAAAAGCAAGGATTATTGTAAAAAAAAAAAAAATACAAAACAGGCAGTGCATGATAGCTCACATCTGTAATCCTAGCATTCTGGGAGGCTGACATGGAAAGGCTCACTTGAGGTCAGGAGTTTGAGACCAGCCTGAGCTAGGACGGTGTGGAGGCCCATGCCTGCCACTGACTGTAGTCCCAGCTACCTGGGAGGCTGAGACAGGAGGATCACTTGAGCCCCAGGAGTTTGAGGTTGCAGTGAGCTATGTTGATGCCACTGCACTCCAGCCTGGGTGACAGAGCAAGACTCTCAAAAAGGAGAAAAAAAAATTTTTTTCAAAAGGGAGTTTATTTTAATATCATCTTGTTTATTTTAATATCATCATGTTTCCTCAAGCAGAATTCTGCCTTATTACTCATAAAATAAGCCTTAACATGCTCTTTCTCCATTTTAAGATGCAGAACACCCAAATATTAGCTTTGAAGCTGGACAGATTCAGCGTTTAGTTTTGCACATCAAAGGTAAATTTATTTTCACTCAGAGACTTTTAGCATGGTGCTGTGCATAAATAGGATTATCATCTAAGATCTGGATGTATGGAAACATCTAGAAAGTGACCTATGCTTAGAGGCAACCCAACGCACAGGAGATAGCAGTGAGGCTACACAGACTGATGAATCTATGATTCACAGAATTTATTAAAGACATGTTAAAAATGAAAGAGAGAAAGGGAAGGAATTCTTTGATCTTAAAATTAGAGAAGCCCAATATATAAATCAATGAAAATACTACCTTTTCTCACTGATAGAATTGGAATGCTTCAGGGGATTAGCCTTTGTCTCCCTATTTTAATGCATTGTAATTAAAATATTTCAGCCAAAACGGCAACCTCTAATTGTGTAAAGTTTTTTTTTTTTTAATTCATTATCTACTAAATTTTACTTGAATCATCCTATCTCCCCAAGTATGTATTTTTTTTTCTCTTTTTCTCCAGGTCATATTTTAAATACTTATTCTAATATTTAATTGAAAGAAAATTATGTTAAATTTTAGTAAAACAGAAATGTTTACACATAAAATCTTTGGAAATTGCCAAGCAATATATTTGTTAACCACAGGTTGTGTTGGATTTTAATGAGTAGTTTATTTGATTTCTTCTTTAATAGACTTTTTACTGTTTGCTGGGAAAATCATGATGAACTTTTAAAGATAACTAAGCAAGCAGAGATTAAAAATTAAATGTGATTAAAAGTTGTTTTTAACGAGTCAATAAAAGGTAAAAAAGAATAAAAACATTGGAGCAAAGAAAACAGTATAAGATATAATTCCAAAGGAGCCAAAAAAATTTGGAAAATGTAATTGAAGTATAATAATAACAAACAATTGTATAGTACCTACTATATTCAAGAGGGTGTTGGAAAGATTCTACAAATATTAACACATTTATTTTTCACAATACCCCCATGAGAGAATTGGTACTATAAATTCAAATTAACAAATAATGAGGAGACAAAGAAAATTTTAGTGTCTTGCCCAAAGTCATGCCTCTGCCAATAAGTGGCAGATCCAGATTCAAACCTAGGCAGTCTGCCTCTAGTGTTTATTTTCTTAGCCACTTAAGTGTGACTGTTTTTTTAACTGGTAATATAAATGGACAAAAATTTTAATTTAAAAGCAGGAACAGAAGACTAGATTATTTTAAAAAATACACAGAATTTTATGTTGTCAGCTGGAATTCACCTAAAGTGTAAGAACAGAGAGATACCAAGAAAGAGAATGAAAAAGATATATCAGGCAAACACTAACCTAAACAAAGTGGTTTCATTATATGAATAGTTAATAGCAAATAAGATAGACTTCAAACTAAATATTTAACTAAATAATAGAAATAAAGAATATTACTTCATAATGTTAGAAACTGATACTTTTCAGGATAATTAAAAACATTCCAAATTCACATATACTTAAAAACAACATCTCAAAATACCTTGAACACAAACTGATAGAACTATAAGATGAAATTAATAAATCTTTTATTAATACCTCATTTCCTAGTTAATAAATTTGACAAACAAAAATGCAAAGAGAAATTTAGGATATTTAAACAATTATTTTAACTAACTTGATTTAGTATATGTATATAAAAATTGTGATCAACAATTGGAGAATGTATGAATCCTATTAAAATCTACATTGTGGTAGGCCACACACCAAATCTAACCTGTGCCAATGGTTTGCAATTCTATAGAACAGAACTCCAATGACAATGTATTTTGACTAATAGTTACAAAAATTATGGATAGAAATTTAAAAACATAGCTCTAAATAACTCATAAATTAAACAAGAAATCATAATGGATTGAAAATAGTTACAGTGTGATGATAAAATTTGTACATTTAATATGTAGGGATAATGGCAGGGTAACAAATGAAATTTATAGTCTCATGTATGTATATAAAAATGATGAAAAACTCAAATGATTAAACTAAGCAACCAATTTTAAATATGAAAGGGAGAAGATTTGGAATTATTTCGAAATTATTTCAAGTGAAGCAGAGAGAAAGAGAATGATAAAGTTTATAGAATTTATTGAAATAAAAATCAAATAAGGAATCAACACATTTAAGAATTTCCCTTAAAAAATATTAAAATGGATGGTAGTCAGATTATGTAGGCATAAACATTGTTAGCAACTAAAACGAACTAAAAGTATTACAAAAACTTTATATTGATTCATTTGCAAACTTAAATAAAATAAATATACTCTTAAGAAATATACAACTTACCACCACTGACATAAGAAGAAAGAAACACACTCAGAAAAACAAAATATTCCTACAAGTCAACTATAGGCCTGAATTGTTTTATAGCTAGATTTAATGATATATTCACAGGCAATTCTGATTTTAAACAAAATCTTATAGAGAATTGGGAAGAAATAAAAACAAAAGAAATACTGCTCAATGTATATTATGATGCTAGTAAAACATTGACACCAAAATCAAAGATAGTACAAAGGAAAAAAAAAACCCATTAACATGGAAGAAAAATCTTGAATAAAATTAACAGTGTGTATGTAGCACTATATAAGAGCTGATATATCATATTATTTTTTCTGTAGTGCATATGTGATAAAAGTATAAAAGAAAAATAACAAATTACTTTAAATGCTTTCCTGTTTATTAAAATATGTATTTTTTCCAAATATCAGGTTTGTAATTTCTGGGGAGAGGAATAAAATGGATGGATCTGGGCAAAGCATACAGGAGTCTCATTATTATGTATTAAACTGATCATAGGCATTTATTATTCAATTGTGTAAGGATAATTGGAAACAATATGCCATGAGTCACGGACTGGGAGTCAGGAAACCAGAATGCAGGATGTGTCCTTACAAGCTTCAAGGCATAAGACATATTCTTCACTTATTCAGCATGTTTATTTAGGATGTAAAGATTTTTGCTTTGGAATCACCAAAGAAAACTATTGTGATAGGTGGAATGGAGTCAAGGGAGGAAGAAGAGTCCAACCCAAGGCGTATAAAATATATTTCTGTTGCTATCATGAAAAGGAAAATTTAAGATCTCTTTCTACCCTGTGGATTTATAACTAACCATGGTCTTTTATTATGGAAAATGAGGTGGCATTTTAAAAATACAATTTCATACCCTCACTAGTCATTTTCAAAGCATCCCTTTAACTCCCATTGTCACAGGATAAGGTCCATACACTCCTGAATGAAACCTCAAAAACATTGTTCTAATCCGTTTTTCAGATTTTTCCCCTTATTCTCTTCTATGAATACTTCTCTGTTAAGGTTGACTTAGTGTTTCTCAAATGATGTTTTGATTTTCCTGCCTCTTAGTGTTTTGCTGGTGCATTTCAAATGCAGAAGGCATTTTACTCATCTCTCTGCATTGAAATATCATTAATTCTTCAGGATCCAGCTTAAACCACTCTGCTGATTGCAGGGATCCTCTCAGTTGTTATTTTCCTAAATATATTTCTCCTTTTTCTAAACTACTGGATAACAGCAGGGGGTGTGTGTATAAGATAATCAAGTAGACTTGATGAAGAGGGAAAAAAATCTATTATATTTAGTATCTAATGAAACTAGGAACTTTTAATATGTGGATTAATTACAGTATCACAGGTATGCAACTTATAAACTAATACATATTTACGAAGTTAAGTATTTTTTTAATTTTAGAGGAGTATGATTAATGTATAATACTCAAGTACTTATCCCTAGTTTTTAATGTAAGATTATATTATTAAAAAGTTAATACTAATTACTAGTACCTACATCATAGGGTTAATATGAATATTAAATGAGATATATAAGCAAATTTTAGGTAGATATAAAATTATTAAAATAGATCTGACCCACAGTGAGTGTTCTATCGGCTAGTTATTTTTTAGTACTGCCATTTTTTAAAGGTCTATTTTAATAGGAAACTGTCCACCTGTACTTCAGGAAGTAATTATTATTAGCCAAATATTTACTCCCTAAGCAAACACAATCTGTCAAACAATGAGAAGACAAAGTAAAACACAATAAAATGAAGCTTTCACCTGACTCCCCAACGCACATACCCACACACATTTCTTATCTGACTGCTCTGCTTTTTCAATTATGATATAGCAAATGTGCTATGTATGTTCTTATTTATTTTCTTTATTATTTACGAGAACAGAGGATTTTGTCTATGTTCACAGCTACATCTTCAATCTCTAAATTAGAGCCTACAACATTAAAAACAAAATAGAACAAAAACAATAAATATTGTGTAATCTATCAGATAAGTAATAGCAACAAAATATTATTTTCCATATAAATTTAATAACTTATCTTGGATATCAAGTGAATGGATAGGTCTCAGAGTAAAATCTTTTGTATTCTGGAATGTGTGAGACGACACAATATGCTTTGCTTTTCCTCTTTTACTTTAAACAAAGAATGTCATTTGTCCAGTTATTTCCTATTCTGACTTTCTATTGCACCATTCTCAAATGCAAACAATGAAGAATTAACAAATATTCGAGTATAATCTGATGTTTAAAAGAGAAAGACCCCCAGATGTGGGTCCACCCCCCACCCCCAAAATCAGTCAATACCAATTTGATGGCGAATACAAGCCGGGCCCATTCTTCGGGTCTTGGTGGTGAGCACTGTGAAGGGGATGGGTATTAGGGGTCTCAATGGGGGGTGGGAAATCCTCTAAAACTGATTTATGTGAATAGCTGTACAACTTGGTAAATGATAAAGAGAGGGATCAGATATTTGATTGACTATTTTGGCTGTTAGGTCACCTTGGGGAAATTCCCTTACAATTTTGAGGAGAAAGGTTTTGAATTTACAATTAGATGCCCACTCAAATTATCAGCGTGAGGGTAAAATGATGACATTTACCGAGTTGCAGTCTCAGAAAGTTTACCTAACAGACAAATTTGCTTAGAAAATCATAGGAAGAGATTGTAAATCAAGAAAAATGATAGTAAGCGATCCAGGAAAGAGTGAGTTCAGACTCATGGATAAGTTAGGATGCAAGATGCCACCGGTACAGTTGAAACTGAAATCATTACATTCTGGCACATTGAGAGAGACTTCAGGAGGCAGGTCTTGGAAGAATAAGGCATGGCACAAGCTAGATAATATCTTTGAGAATTTTGGAAAAGTTTAGATAACAAGGAGATGTGTATAATTTTTTAATGTTTAGAAAAGAGCGGAAAATGGATCTTGGGTGGGAAACTAATTGTCACAGCTACATATTGATAATATAATAAATAAAAATAGTATTTTAATGATATTGAACAATGAGCTAAATTCTCACCCACCATTTTAGAAAGTAGTTATTAAGAATATAGGTCAATTTATATTGGTATTAGGCCATTGATCAAGATATTTGTGAGGCCCTTTCAGAACCATCTCACTTCCAGAATAGAATGCTGCATTGTTCTGGAATTATGAACCATTCAATCAAATTATGCTGTCCTTCACTCAACACTTAGAGATTAAGGGCCCCCTGTGTGCCAAAGAGTTTACAATAGTGAACTGAACTTGATAGCCTGGCCTTGCCTGTGTGGATGCTTTTAAAGATGTTTTTAACTCCTGTATTATTTTTCCTCTTATCTACCAAGTAATATTTTTCAGAACACATGTTGTACAATTGTGGACATCTTTAATATGAGTGCAAATGACTTTTTTGTGTGTTTTCAGTGATTTTTTATTCATTTCTGTAGGCTTCAGGAAAGGAATAATTCAAAGATGCTCATTCCTGAAGTCTCTTCACACCTTATTTCTGAACTTTGCCTTTCTTTGACCTCTAGAGAGCTTGTGCTTTTATTTCTACCCAACTATGTAATGACTCCTCTTAATTCACTGGTTTGCAAGTTTTTCTAGAACTCAGTTGATTTCTTTCCCAAGTTTTTTGCTTTCTTTATGGCTCTTGTCCAATTTTTCTCCAAATTCCTCAGATGGCCATGAATGAAATTTGTATTTAGCAAATTGAGTTGGGTGTTCTTGGGACAGGAGGTCAGAGGGCAGTCTTGGAATTCCTTAGTGCAGCATTCCCAAATTTACAGATCTCTGGGCATAGAAAATTCCCCATTTATTTTGTATTTTGCTCCACCCAATAATCTCTGCAAGAAACTATAGCTGCATACAAATTCAAGAACAATTCCAACAAATGGGCAAAGGAGATGAACAGAAACTTCTCCAAAGAAGACAGAATAATGGCCAAAAAACATATAAAAAAAGTTCATCATCTCTAATCATCAGAGAAATGCAAATCAAAACCGCAATGAGATACCACCTAACCCCAGTGAGACTGGCCTCTATCAAAAAATCCCAAAACAACAAATGCTGGCGAGGATGTGGAGAGATAGGGACTCTCTTAC
>CAUYRT010070456.1:0-22996 GCA_963574885.1 Lepilemur ruficaudatus | reverse complement strand
AGATGGGAGTCTCACTAGGTTGCTCAGGCTGGTCTTGAACTCCCAGCCTCATGTGATCCTTGCCTCAGCCTCCCAAAGTGAATACTGCTACTTTTTGTAAAATAACGGACAAACCACGGGGAAATAATGCTTCAAATAAGGGTTATTTCGGTGCATCTAGTAACACCTCCCACAGTGCTAGGATTACAGACATAAGCCAAAGTATCTGGCTTAAAAGATATTTTTAATACCAGTTTTATTGAGGTATATAATTCACACACCATAAAATTCACCCTTTTAAAGTGTACAGTTCAGCAGGTCTTAGTATATTCAGAGTCGTGCAACCACCACCACCAATATCTAATATATAAAAAAAGACATTGTAACCATGAAAGAACAGGATACTATTACTAAAAACAAGATATTTAGAAAATTTTTAAAAATCTCTTGAAAACTAAACTATCACAACAAAATGAAAATCTCAATAGAAAGGCTGGAACATACAGTTGCCTCAAGTGCCCAGAAAGTAGGGCAAAAACGCAAAATGATGGAAACTGGGAGAGAAAAGAGAAGGAAAATCAGGAGACCAGTCTAGGAGGTCCAACACCCAAATGACATGAGTTCTAGAACAAAGGAACACAGAAAATGTAAAGGTGGAAGTCACAATTGTTATGATTCAAGCCAATTTCCCCAAATTGAAGGACATAAGTTTTGAGACTGAAGCAGCTGAATCTCCCACACAACGGATAAAAGTGCATCATAATGACAATTTTGTAACACTGCGGGGAAAGAGAAGTTCCTACTTCGAGGGAGAAGAAACATTTCCATGTAAAAGGTCAAGAATCAGAATGGAGGATGAGCATGGTGGTTCACGTCTGTCATCCTAGCACTCTGGGAGGCTGAGGCAGGCGGATCGTTTGAGCTCAAGAGTTCAAGACCAGCCTGAGCAAGAGCGAGACCCTGTCTCTACTAAAAAAAAACACAAAGAAATTAGCTGGACAAGTACATATATATATAAAAAAAAAATTAGCCAGGCATGGTGGCACATGCCTGTAGTCCCAGCTACTCAGGAGGCTGAGGCAGAAGGATCCCTTGAGCACAGGAGTGTGAGGTTGCTGTGAGCGAGGCTGACACCACGGCACTCTAGCCTGGGCAACAGAGTGAGACTCTGTCTCAAAATAAAAAGAATCAGAATAGGACTTGCTCAGCAGTCACACTGGAAGCCAGAAGGCAATGGGAGCAGTGTCTCCAACATTCTGGGGCTGGGGTGCGGGGGACTCTTTTCTAACCCAGAAATCCATCAACTCAGAGAGCAGAACAAAGACCTTCTTACATATGCAAGGTTCTCAAAAAATAAACTATAAAACTTAATCCTCCCTTTTTCCGAAGGCTACTAGAGGATGTGGCCACCAGGATGAAGGAATATGCTAAGAAAGGGGAAGAATGGGATCAACCAAGAAAGTGAATGCCCAGGAAGACAGAGATTCTAAGGTGACAGTTGCACAGCAGACCTAGAGAGTCCAGATTAAAGCAAATCAGAAGGCTCTGGGGAAATATTTCTTTGAGAAGATAAAACTGATAGAATACCCATGTGTTTGAACATAGTAAGCGTTTGTGGTAGAGATTTAGACAACTGGCAGAGAATCTGGGATTAAATTAATGATAAAAGACATAGAAAACCGAAAAAAATAAAAGTACCAATTCAATTGTTAATGCCAGAGAAAATGAAAAGATGTATGAGAAAGTAAAAGTAATCATGGGATTCTACATGGCTCAGCTATGTAAAGAATTTACAAAGGATGATCTAAACAAAATTACTAATTCTCATGGGAGTATAGGAGATGTGCGTTATGGGCAAGGATGGGAAGGTAGAAGACAACTAAAGTCTCATTTTTTATGGTGGGAATAAAATTGATAAAGCCTAAAACTGAAAAATCACAAAAAAGTAATATAAACATATGATTTGGTGATATAGAGGTAAATACCCAAGAACCAGCTAAAGAGTTGAAAAGTAATTGTTCTTAGGGAGTGAGACACTGAGGTATGAAAGGAGCGGACCACTGTATTTTGTTCAAGTCTCATGGACTCTATACCATGTGCATGCATAATTGATAAAAATAAATATCAAAATTTTTAGAGTATATACTTCAAGCATGGGATGGATTGGATGCATAGCTTAAAAATGTGTTTAGAGTAGTGTAATACTTCCTCTCCTTCAAATAAAACGTTACATACACTGGACACACGTACTGGACATATGTACAAATCTACTGTTTTCAGTTAATGATCTTCACCTTTCCATGTCAATATATTTCTGTTTAATGTGATACCCAGGCCATATTCATTCAGTTGTCCCAGAGATCTTTTACGGTTGGTGTGTTAGTCTGTTTATACTGTTATAAAGGAATACCTGAGTCTGGGTAAATTGATAAAGAGGTAAAATATATCAACATATGAACTGCTATAGGCCAGGAGTGGTGGCTCACACTTGTAATCCTAGTGCTCTGGGAGGCCCAGGCTGGAGGATCGCTTGAGCTCAGGAGTTTGAGACCAGCCTGAGCAAGAGTGAGATCCTGTTTCTACTAAAAATAGAAAAAATTAGCTGGGCATGGTGGTACACACCTGCAGTCTCAGCTACTTGGAAGGCTGAAGCAGGAGGATTGCTTGAGCCCAGGAGTTTGAGGTTGCTGTGAGCTAGGCTGACGCCATGGCACTCTAGCCTGGGCAACAGAGCAAGACTCTGCCTCAAAAATTAAAAAAAAAAAGAACTGCGATAGTTTAGGTGTTTGTCCCTCAAACCTCATGGTGAAATTTAATTCTCAATGTTGGAGGCGGAGCCTAATGGGAGGTGTTTCGGTCATGGGGACGGATCCCTCATGAATGACTTGGTGTGATCCTTGGGGTAATAAGTGAGTTCTCACTCTGTTAGTTCCCATGAGAGCTGGTTATTATTAAATACAAGGAGCCTGGCACCTCGCTCCCCTCCCTCTTGCTTCCTCTCTTGCCATTTGGTCTCTGCACATACCACCCCCCCTTTCCCCCCTTCCCTTTCTACCATGAATGGGGGCAGCCTGAAGCCCTCACCAGAAGCAGACGTTGGCACCATGCTTCTTGTGCAGCCTGCAGAATCTCTATTCTTTACAAATTACCTCTTTTATCAATTACCCAGACTCAGGGATTCCTTTATAACAATATAAATAGATTAACACACCAACCATAAAAGATTTCTGTGATAACTGAATAACTCTGAATATGGCCTGGGTATCAGATTAAACAGAAATGTATTGACATGGAAAGATGAAGATCATTAACTGAAAACAGTAGATTACAAAAGAATATTAGAGAATGATCTCATTAGTTTGAAGAAAAAGCATATATGCACTTCCCACATTGGTTTAAAGAATATATATGTAGATGCATAAAAAAGACCTGAAATAAACATTATGATTTTAATAGTGGTAATATGATGTTTTGTATTTTATTTTTGCTTATATTTATTTTTAATCTTCTGCAATCTATAAATGTTGCTATTGTTATAATAAAGGGGAATTTTTAAATTTTGTAATAAAAGGGAATTTATAATAAAGGGGAACTTTAAGTTCAACCCAAATACAAGAGGTGGAGCCAATGGATGAGGAAGGAGGTGGCACAGAGCACAGTCTCTACCTGCCCTGGGGTCTCACGGTGTGAATATCACGGTACCAGATGATCGCTACTTCCCAACTTTATCACATTTAGCATACTGAGAAAATTATATTTGTATGACTCAAGATCTGAGGGGATTAGCACAGCTATAATCCATTCAGTTGGGAATGGCATATGGATTGGGAAACTCTGAATTAGTATTTGAGCACTCATAAATCGCAGGCACTACGCAAAGCATTTTATTTGTATAATACCACTTATTCCTCATAACAGTAATAGTACTTACTATTAACTTCCCCATTTTATTGTTGTACAGGTCAGGTAACTTGCCCAAGGTCACACAGTATTTGAATCCAAGGCTCCAGAATTCATGTTCTTTACCACAACTCCATTCTCCTTCCTTTGACCAGATAACCCCTGGGGTTCTTTGCAGTCTGGAGACCCAGTCATCAAAACTTCTCAGCTCCATCACTTTCCTTCGTCTATAAAACTTGCTCTCAGCGCCTTCTGCCCAGGTTAACTCACATCAACCCTAGAAGACTCATTCTCTCTAAATCTCAAGGCAGCACTCAAGTCCTGCTTCCATCAAAGCTTCCACATTTGAAGTGCTACCTGCACCTCCACGTGCTATATGGTCTGCAGCTTCCCACACAACTTCTGCCATGTGCTGTTAATAAAAAGTCTATTTTAAAAAGGCTCTAAAAATAGTGACATTTTTGTTATTTTTAACAGATTCTGTTGACCTGTTAATAGTTCATGAATATGATAAAAGGAATTTTCAAACAAAGGGAAAAAAGCACCACATTTTGGCTAACGAAAAAAAAATCACAACAGCTTTGCTAACAGCTTTACCAAATAAATATGCAATTTCCTAACACTCAGAAATTGTTCTTAAAGAAATGTTCAGGCTTAACGGTCTAACACTTTCCATCTAGCTCGTTTCACAGGACTTCACAAAGTTAGTTCATCCATTCAACACTAACTGACAAGTGGCCATTATGTAGACCCTGTGCTTGGCTCTGTGGATATAAAGATGAACAGGGCATATGTTCATCTTGCCCTCCAAAAACCCTGCAGCCTAGAAGACAGACCTGTAAACCAACAGCAGCAATGTAACAGGTGTGATAATTATAATAATAGAAGCAACAGCATAAATTACTATAACAGCTAATATTTATTGAGCACCAGACAGAATTCTAAGCAATTCACACGGATCAACTCATATTTTCCACAACAACCCTAATGGTAGGTATTGCCTTTTTACTACTGAGGAACAGAGAGGTTAATTTTGTTCAAGGCCACATTGTTAGTACTGGCAAGTGGTGGAGCTTGGATGTGAATTCTGGTCTGATTCTGGACCCCACACTATCAACCATTATGCCATGAGCCAACAGACACTCCAGAGACCAGACGCCTAGGAGAGGGAGGGATATAAGGGAAAATGGCCCAGAGAAACAACCCTTTAGCTAAGCTTTAATGGGTAATGAGAAGTATGAAAGCATACGGAGAGGGGGAGGCCATCCCAGCTAGAGCAGACAGTGAGTAAGAACAGTGCATGGCAGATTGTGAGAACTATAACCTGCCTGGTATGACTGGAAAGCAAGCAGGGGTGTGTGACGAAGAGATGGATAGAGGTTAGAACAGACAGAGCCTGGCAGACTAGGCTGAGGAGCTCACACATTACGGTAAGGCCACTATCAGGTCACTGGAGAATATTAACGATAGAGGGGACTGATCATCCCAGATCTATATAAGCTCTCATACTGGAACGGACCTATAAATCTCTTATAATATGTGCCTATGTGCTGCCCGAACCCCTCTCCAGTGTCTCTGCAAGTGGTCAGCCACGTCCCGTTGCACACATCAGTGATGGGAAGCTCATCTCCTCTGAACAGTTCTGACAGCAATAACTCTCTTCCCTATGGTGAATGGAAAAGAGCCATCCAGAACACATCTGCTCCCTCTGCCCCAGGACAGTCTGCAGATCATTGGGAAAGTGATCAGGTCCTCTGAGTTTCCCCTAAACCCTCCTCCATTCCTTCAACCAGTTCTCCATTTGATATGGTCTTAGTCTTGTTTCCATTCTGGTTGTCCACTTTGAGACCCTCCAGTTTGCCAATAAATCTCAGAGCAGTGTTTCTCAAGTTTTATTGGCTGGTCCACTATAAGAAATACATTTTGCATCAAGACTCAGTACACATATAATTGATATAAAAGTTTCATGAAACAATGCAATACTCTTTCTCATCAGATAACAATGTACTCAGATATTTTCTATCCCATTCTATTATGTTTCATTTTTTAACATGCAGGTTAAATTTTCTGTAAAAGGAAAGTCTACATTTTCTGCCTGTTCAGAACTGTTGAATAGCAGTTACCCTTCACTGTACACTTTGATGTTTTTTAAATTATTTTCCTTAAAGCTGAAAATACTGACAAATGGAAATGGTTAGTCTTTCTAAATAAAAAAAGAGTTGCTTTCTTGAGGAAAGCAAGATCTCTTAAATAAAATTTAAAAAAAAAAAGCAAGTTAAGTCTCACTAAAGAGATTTCTAACCCAGTAAAGGCAATACTCTAGGTACAGTCTAATGGTGCAAGTAGAGTAAGTCTACCTTTACCTCTCTAAAAACAGAGCAATACCCCCTATTTCCATAACACCCATCTCCATGTAGATGGCAAGCTCATCTGCCATACCCTTCCCCTTCCTCCCCTGATTCAGGCCTCTCCCTATAACACCCTTCCACTTATAAGCCCTGTCATCCACATGATAACTATTCAGGCAGCCCCCAAGTGCAGGCACTATGTTAGGCACCACATGGGAGAGAAAAAGTGTCGCAGTGCCAGACTAAGAGAGGAAACCTGGATTAGAGTATGGTGCCAGATTTACCACTAACTCTCTGCGAGACCTGGACAAGACTCTTGGCCTCCCTAAATCTTAATTCCTCATCCTGCTCAACCTTTCTTCTCCATACCTTGTTGTAAGGCTCCAAAGAATCGTGAACAAGACACTGCCTAGAAAACTGCAAAGAAATATTATTACAACCTAGTCAGAAAGCTGTATTGATCTACCTTGCAGAGAAGAGACAGAAAAGGAGGCTGGCTGACTACAGATTTCTATCCATCTGCCTTGGCCTGAGGGCAGCATGAGGCAGGGCTCAGATCCTCAACCATTTCTTCCACCACGCCCGACCCCTCATCCATTTCTGTTTAACCTCCTTAACCACTACTGGATTAAGTCCACATTGCACACATGAAAATGGATGCCCAAATCAACACAGACCAGAATTCGGGGCTCAGACCAGAATGAAACACATTGGTTTAAATAAGAAGGCTGCACGATGGTTCAACTTGAGAGAAACACACTCTATCAGAAGTAAAAAAATCTGGATCTGATCCCAGTTCTGCCACTGGTCGACTGGGCGGGTCACGTAGCCATTTCAGGCCTCGGGTTTACTCATCTGTAAGCTTATCTCACGTTCCTTGTCTAAATAAACTATTTGAAGCGTTGTCACACAGAGGCTGGAGTAAACGATCCTAAAGTTGAACTGCAACAAAAGGGAAAAATACCACCACCAATTACAACTTTTATTGAGCATTTAGCATGTGCCAGGCACTGTTCTAGATGCTGAACTAACTCATTTAATCCTCACACCAATTATATAAGGTAGGTACTATTATTATGTTCATTTTACAGGTGAAATAACTGAGACAGAGTCATGTAAGGTCATGATAAAGGTCACCTGGCTTGAGAATGATGGATCTAGAATTTGCCCACAAACAGGTTGGCCCCAGGCCAAATTCTCAAGCTCAGTCTAAAGATGAACAGTCTAAAGAAGAAGGGGCAGACTCATAAAGCAGCCAACTCATTGATACCATTAACAGGCTAGCTGCACATCTGTCCAGGATGCTATGGAAGGGATATCTCTATGGGGAAAGGAAGGGGACAAGTTTCATGTAATAATTACCAAGGTCCCAGCCAACTGGGACACTAGACCAGGTGCCAAAGGAATATCATTCCCAAAATTTGTCATGCTGTCTTCTCACCTCAATATATTTGCACATGCTGTGCTTTTCAACTGGAATATTCCTTTCTTCCTCTGCCAGGCAAATTCTCCCAGCCTCTCAAGCCTTGGTTTGGTGGAGCCTTTCTCAAACTCCATGCTACTGTCAAGTGCTTCTCTGTGGTCCTAGAAAGTGGAGTTAGGGCTTAGGACAGAGCAAAGGGCTAATGGGGGGAGAAGGGGAGCAAGGAACAAAATTCCCATATATATGAGGAATGGTAAAAGGCCCTAGCTGGCTCAAGAGTGCTGGGAAACAGGGATGAAAAGGTATAAGGACCTAAATTTTGGCCAGTATTTAGATATGATTCTCAAGAAAACGGGAGCCACTGAAGTTTCTAAAGCAAAGCAGTATCATGACAAAGTGGTATTTTGGAAATCACAGAAAGGCTAAATAGAGCTGTGGTTTTTCCTCCCTAGCTCTCTGGGATCATGAACTTCTCCAAAGAAGGAAATACTGTCATCTCCCCCACAGCAAAGCACACAAGGCCAGAATAACCTCCAGTTCCCCCAGGATCTTTCTCTTCTGCACTGCCTCATCACTCTCAACCACCATCACTTTCCAAAGGCACCCTGTGTGCAGTAATGGTGCAGGCAGGTGGCTGAGGGGCCTCACAGCCTACCTGCAGAACAAGGCTAGACAGTCTGCTCTAAGTGCCAAATGACCTACACAGAACAGGTAACAGGAGCCTCAAGTGTATAGCTTAACACATCATTTTAGGGAAGCTACCTGAATCACAGGAAAGCTTAGAGCAGACCAGGTGATGGTCCGTGGTGGGGAATCTTAAAGAACTGAGGGAAGCAAGGGCCACACACAGGCCAAGGCCAGCACAAGGCTGATGCAAGGGGTCAGAGGTAGATGAGGTAAGAGTGTGAGACAGGCTGGCCTGTGGGCTGCAACCCATTCAGAGGAATGTGCATTTCGTCCCTCAAGGCAGTGGGGAGTTGACAGCTATGAGCTGAGGGTAAGCAATGCTTGTAGTCTACTGTGACTTTATGGTGCACGTACACATCTCTCACACTCTTATGTCTTAAACGGTCACAGAATTACATCTACATATTTCTTTTTTGTTTTGTTTGAGACAGAGTCTCATTCTGTTGCCCAGGCTAGAGTGCCATGGCATCAGCCTAGCTCACAGCAACCTCAAACTCTTGGGCTCAAGTAATCTTACTGCCTCAGCCTCCCGAGTAGCTGGGACTACAGGCATGTGCTACCATGCCCAGCTAATTTTTTCTATGTATTTTTAGTTGGCCAATTAATTTCTTTCTACTTTTAGTAGAGATGGGGGTCTCGCACTTGCTCAGGCTGGCTTCAAACTCCTGACCTCAAGCAATCCAGCCGCCTTAGCCTCCCAGAGTGCTAGGATTACAGGCGTGAACCACCACGCCCGGCCACATCTGCATATTTCTATTTGCACAGTTCTTGGGCTCAAAGCCATTATAAATTAGTTGATTAATACTTTTGACATAATAATACCAAGGTGAGCATTTGGGATTTCTTCCAAATTTTCTGTAAACCCAATAGTGACTAAGAATCTTTTAAAGTTTTCACTAAAGCTATATTTAACAGTTACCGCTAATGTCAAGAAATATCTTATTATCAGAATGTCACAGACTGAATATGAAATACAAGGTTGGAGTGTGAGGACTGCACCCTATTCAATCTGCTAAATCACACTGAGGGCACTAAGGGAAAACAGTGAGCACTGGCAATGATCCAAACTGTGCTAAGATGATGAATAGAATCAAAACAGCCCTTCGCTCAGAGCTTACAATCCCATGAATTTCATAAAGTACGCACCAAAGCTAAAATGGCAAATTAATAAAATAAGACCTACTCATATTAAATCTCACCTTAAAGTCATCTGCTATCATCTGTGCTCTGCACTTTTTTCTGCTCTAGAGTCTACGTGATTTTCTAGAAGCGAACCATATTAAGAGCATAAATATCTAATCTCTCATGTCAAATAAAAGCTTAATTTTAAATCTATTTCTCTTCTACATAGGAGTAAATCAAATATTTTCCCAGTCAGCAAACTGGAGTCCTTCTCCCTGGACCACATCTACTATGGGAAAAGGTGTGCTGTACTATAAAATGATAATGTTTCAGACTTTGGTCCATGGTCCAGCTCCAAGAACTTTTTTATAACACCTCCTCAAGCAACTAAGGTCACAGGAATGCAAAAACAAGACAACTGGGTGGATATGGATGGCAATGCAAAGTAGGAGGCAAAGAACAAACATGTAATACTTGGAAACTCTTAGCATTATAAATCATATACACCAGTGATAATGTGCTCTATCATGCTAGCTCTTACGCAAATGAATGAAAGGAAATAACTTATCATTTTAGCTGCTACCATAGAGATTTTGTTATTTCACAAAAACCCTTAAACTTGTATGAAAATATCACAATACATTTCAGAAGCTTAGATACAGAACTGTGTAAATATACACAGATGTACTTATTTAAGTCTAAGGACAGACTTATTTTTAAAGCACAGAATCAAATCCATAGTTAATGCTTATTTTCTTTGTATATTTGTATACTCCTAATACAATTACCCCGTACTTACAGACAGGGCAACCACTGCAAGTTTATCACAATCAGGTTTGTTTTTTGTTCTTTTTTTTTTTTTTTTTTTGAGACAGTCTCACTCTGTTGCCCAGGCTAGAGTGCCGTGGTGTCAGCCTAGCTCACAGCAAGCTCAAACTCTTGGGCTCAAGCGATCCTCCTGCCTCAGCCTCCCAAGTAGCTGGGACTACAGGCATGCGCCACCATGCCTAATTTATAGATATATATATATATATATACTTTTGTTTTTTTTTTCAGTTGTCCAGCTAATTTCTTTCTATTTTTTTGTAGAGATGGGGGTCTCGCTCTTGCTCAGGCTGGTCTCGAACTCCTGAGCTCAAACCATCCTCCTGCCTCGGCCTCCCAGAGTGCCACAATTACAGGCATGAGCCACCACACCTGGCCAACAGTCAGGTTTTTAAACTTTGGCCTCACTCACAGCATTCTCTGATGTAGCAATGTGAGTCAAAGACTGCTAAATGTAACCCAATATTTGCTCTCCTCTTCTGTAATTAAATCCTTTTTTTAACTGAATATATGGCCATGAAATAAGGATTTTCTCAGGTTCTCTTGCAGCTAAGTGTGGCCATGTGACTAAATCTGGGCCAATGGGATAGAAGCTATGCCCCTAGAGAAGGGACATGCCTTCTCCTTCCCTTTTCCCTTTCCTGCTTGTTGGAATGTAAAAAGTGACAGCAAGAGGATTCAATTATCACTGAGTAGAAGGTGCCTGTGAAGGATGATGACATAAGATGGATGAAGCCAGGTCCCTAATGATTGTGAAACTCACATATCAACCCAGGACTGCCTACCTGGACTTTTTCATAAGTTCTTTCGTTTAAACCACAGATACATTGGGTTTTCTATCCCTTTAAACAGTGTTGTCTAACCCTAATATACTATACTTTCAGATTACTCACATTCAGGACTTTGGACTTTTGGGGATACAATTTCCTCTGCCTGAAACACTGTTACCACCTCCTGCTCCTTGTCTGCTTTCACCCTTCAAATCTGGGCTGACCTGTCACTTTCTCAGGCAGGTCTTGGTTGAGTACCTAGTTCTTGAACACACTTACTATTTATTCTTTATACTTTCCCTTGGATAACACTCACCACACCTATAACTACTGGGTTAATATCTGTCTCTTTCACCATATTACATACTCTTTAAGAGCAAGTATCTGCTTTGTCTACTGTCATCCAAGCGACTGGCACTGAGTATATGCCCAATGAATATTTGCTCAGTGCACAAATGAATAATGCCACAGCTCATGAGCGATTTCTGGACCACACCTCAAGGATTTCTTGGTCTTATATTAAGGAACTCCTATAAACTCCACCTAAAGTTCTATTCCTGTCAGACACTGTCACAATGTAAACACTGTTTCTCTCCATTTGCCTTTGGACAAATCGAAAATGTGCCAACTCTCTGAAAAATTCTACATGGTTCTACACGACTCTTTCCAGCACCACTTCATATTTTCACAACTCATGTAGGTACTAGAGTGAAAGTATTACATGTACTCTTGGAATCTAAGAAAATGGAGACCTTTCACTAAAATGACCCATATTTTTAAGGGCCAGGATGCCATACTGGTATTTTTTAAAGGAAAACATAAGAAACATACAAACTACATTATTTGAATTCTGGCCACGTACAGGAAAACATTCTCAAAATGTTCTAAAAGCTTCCGGTTGTAAAGTGAATGGAACCTTTTAGTGGCATTACAAGTATCTGCTGTTCTATTGCTTCACATGCTTGCCCTTCACTGACACTGAAGATTCTATGTGGCTTACTCAGTTTCACAAATTAAGCACCTTTTGGTCATAACATCACGGAGTTAAAGAAACAGGATCCCAAGAAGGAGGTAGTGGGATATTTAAAAGAAAAATCAAGAGATTTGAGTGACAGTCTCAGTTGTACCAAAGACTTATTCACTGGGTGATCCTGGATCCGTCTTCTTAACTCTAAAAGAAGTGTTTGGTACACGTAATTCCTAAGATCCCTTCCAAGGAAAATACTTCATTGCCAAATCAATTTGCTCCGTTAATGACTTACTAGAGATGATCTTGGTGATTATGCACCAACTGAATAATCAAAAATATTTACAAGAAATCTGGTATCTGCTAACAGTTTTAGGTCCTATGAGAGTTTAAATGAGTCTAATATGTGGTTCATTAAAGATCTAAAAACAAATGTGAATTTTGAAAAAGCTAGTTTTTGCGTGATGAGAATGGCTTTTAGGATGTGAGTCTTTCCAGTGTATGTTATTGTCTTTCCACATTTATTAGGCTCCCACACTGGATTCGGAAGGTGCTCTGCAAAAACCTGCACAGGCCCATAAAACACAATGGTTTTCACTGCCACTCCCTTGATCTTTACATCTCCTTTCTCTTAAACTACTCTGGAGCCTGTTGAGGAAGTTCCAGAGAGCAGCTGATCTAGCGTCAGGCAACTGCACAAATGTCTGCACTACAGCAACATGAAGAGATGTATCTGGGCTTGTCCAGCTCCTCAGAGAAAGGACGGCCTAGTCTCGGCTTTCCCACGGGGTAATAAAGGTTAGAAAGAGACGTAGCGAACTCCCGGAGTGAACAGGCTGGAAGCGCCCCACATGGGTCCAGCAACCCCAAGCTCCCATCCTAAGAACCTGCAGACCCTATGGGTTCCTGCCTGGCCTCTCCAAAGCAATCGTCCATCTCTTCACGCCCTTGGGGGCCACCGCCCTGACCCGACCCCGCAGACACCAGCCGGCCCTGACCTCCTCGAACTGCTCGCCCGAGCAGCCGGCGCCGCGAGCCTCCAGCAGCTCCCGGAACTGCTCCAGGGTGACGGACTCTTCGCCGCGGCCCAGCCGCTCTTCCAGCCAGCGCAACAGTGCGCCGTGGTGCCTCGACACCAGGGACTCGCAGGGTGGTGTGGGCCGCAACGCGGCCGCAGCCTCTCGCAGCCTGGCGGGTTCCAGCAGCGCCGCGGCGGGCGGTAGCGCCGGGGCCGGGAGGCCCGGGCCGGGGGTCGTCCCCGAGTCCGCGGCCCAGTCCTGGTGCGGGCCCCAGCCTTCGCCCCCGGCGGCTGCCGCTTCGTCTTCACTACTGTGACTCGTTACGTTCCCCATGGGGTCTCCGTCTTGGGCGCCGGGCTCTGCCGCCGCCGCCGCCGCCTCCCCGCCTCGACCTGTCAACCTCCGACAGCACCCGGCGGGCGGGGACGGGGAGGAGACGACGGCGGCGGCGGCCGCGGCTTCCGGCTTCCTGGCCGTCAAGTGAGGACTGCTGTCGGAAAGGCGCCGTCAAGCGGACGCTCCCCACTCACGACAGCTAGGCGAGGACCGCGGCGGCACGGGAAGGAACTCTATTTTCCGAGAGGTCTGCCGTACGTCTACGTCATCCCGCAGCCTCCCTCATCGCCATATTTGTTGGGGGCAGACAACCTAGAAGCCAATAGGGTCTTCGCTGCTGCTCCACGCTTTCGGCATCCCCTCGCGTTCACAAGCTATGCTGAAAAAGTAGGAGAAAGAATCGGAATCAGAGAGTCAGCTTTTCGCTAAAGAGAGAGAGAGAGTGAGAAAGATAGCGAGAGAGACAGGGACAGAGTCGCGGGTGACGTCACGGTCGGCGTCTCCCCCATCTCAGTCGTGGACGGAGAAGCCGCAACTTCGGAAGTGTGGCGGCGCTGTCTAAATGCTGAGGCCGGGCGGCCGTGGGCTCTTGCTGGGGCTGGCTGTAGCGGCAGCAGCGGTGATGGTAGCACGGCTGATGGGCTGGTGGGGTCCCCGCGCTGGCTTTCGCCTTTTCGCACCTGAGGAGCTGGCCCGCTGTCGCGGCGGCCCTGGAGACCCGGGCCTCTACTTGACGCTGCTCGGCCGCGTCTACGATGTGTCCTCGGGTCGGAGGCACTACGAGCCTGGGGCCCACTATAGCGGCTTCGCAGGTATCAGCGAGGTTGCGCTCGCCATTACCTCCGCTGGCGCGGGCCGGTAGCCACCTGTGCGTCGTTCGTTCGTTCGTTCGTTCGTTCATTCATTCATTCGTCTGCTCTCCCTGCTACCCCACACTCATCAGACCAGAGCGAAAGGTGGGACTCAGCTGCACCGTCTTTCTGTTCTCTCTGGCTCGGGCAGGACTGTGGCCAACTGTTATCTACCTCTACCCTCACTGTCGTTCCCCACAGCTCTGCCTAACCGATCGTTAGGATGGAAAACCTAGTAGGTGCCCGCGGCGCGGATGGAGAAAGATTTCTCACTCAGAGATTAACATATATCAAAGTAAAATTTATTTTATCTTCCTAAAGGAAAGAGAATGGCGGGGGCGGGGGGGCGGAAGAGAGCAGGGAGATGGCGTGGCATCCCAAAGAAAGATGGGAATGCCAGCTGTGAGGCTAAGTGGCTTGCTGATTTTAAGGGGGAAGAAGAGGGAAAAAGTGATGGCTGTCAGTTGGTAACAAAAGCGGCAGCAGGATGTCAAAGTCCAAGACTTGGTTTCCTGCCTTTCTTGGAGAAGAGATTATCACAGGAGATGTGACTCTGTCCTCAAGATATGGTTGAGGCCTTGAGCTCGTTCTCCTGCTGTTTACTCAGGAACTCTGTAAAAGCAGATTTTCAAGAAAACAATTTTGAAAGAAAGAGACTTACATCTCTTTTCTGTCCATTCAGCTGTTTTCAGCAGTTGTGCAAAACAGAACTCCTGCAGGGTACCTGTTAGTGAGAGAACTCATAGGATTGATCTTTAACTGTTAAAGGAGAAATTGTGGGATTAGGTATTTTCCTGTTATTTGTGCAAGGCCGCCCTTTCACTAACTTGGAGAAACATGTCTTCTGCCTGTTGTTAGTTACACATTACCCACCGGGTTTCTCAGGGCACAGGAAAGAATGAGACCCTGTCCCTGCCCTCGCAGTTACCCTGCTAATTCCAACCATCCCTTCATTATGCCCCAATCTGAAGTAACCTTTCTTCCCCCACTCTACCCTCAAGTTACCCCTAAAAAATAGTACATTTGGTTTGAGTTGTTCTTGTTTCTAGTACAGATGTACCAACCTACCTGTCTGCTTTTCTGAAAAAAGATGAGGTTAGAGTGCAGGAAAGGAGTCCAGTAACCTTTTCCATCCTTCAGTACTTAGAGCAAAGCTGTACATATGTTAGGCCTCAAAGAACATTTGTTAAATTAAGCTTGTTCTGCTGCCCCCATTTTACAGCTGAGGGTATTGAAGAATGTAATTTGCCTAAAGTCCTCATAACTAAGTACTGACAGGACATGGACTAGGACTACTACCCTAGTACTTTTAGAGATGTTGCCTTGCTAGCCCCAGAGACTGGCCACCTCCCAGATATAAAAAGAAAAAAAAATACAGGGCAAGCCTGAGGCCAGTGACTAGGCTGATATTAAATAAACATATTCTTCCACTTGTCATTTTCTTAGGGAAATTGGGAAGATGCCTCTAGCACTTCAGTACAAGTCACTTCCCTCTCTCCAGGGAGAACTTCAGAAATAGAAGCATTCAGAGAAAAGGAATTAAGTCCAATTGGTCCTGCCAAGCTCCTGAAACAGTCCAGCAGGAGCAGGGACTTACCCAGGGCTACACTGTGACTTAGAAATGAAGCTGGGACTGAAAGCAAGGACTTTCGTACCTGCCAGTTGAGGGCACTTTTTGGTGCACTATCCTGTTACATGCTGATGCAGCTGTCACACATGTATGCACAAGTGTGGACATAATGCCTTCCATTTCTGGGGTAGTTTATCTTTTGCAATGTGCTCTACTACATTGAGCCTCTACTGTCCACTACCATGTGTCTTACCACCTTGTGTCAGGTGCTAGGGAATCAGAGATGTCTATAACGTACACCCCACTACCCACACAGTCTAGTAAGGAAGCAGATGTGTTCATTTACTCATTAATTCAGTCAGTAGTTTTATTTTTTTATTGAGATATAATTCACATAATATAAAATCTGTCCTTTTATACAATTCAGTGGCTTTTAATACTGTCAGAAATTTGTGGAAACATGACCACTATCTAGTTCCAGAATATTTTCATCATCCCAAAAAGAAACTCCATATCACTTCCAATTCCCTCCTCCCTCTAATCCGTGGCAACCACTAGTAGATTTACCTATTCTGGGCATTTCGTATAAACAGAATCACACATGAGTATCCCTGAAAATCTGAAAATTTGAAGTCCAAAATGTTCCAAAATCTTAATCTTTTTGAGCGCCAACATGATGCTTAAAGGAAACGCTTATTGGAGCATTTTGGATTTCAGATTTTCAGATCAGGGATGCTCAACCGGTACATACAGTCGACTGCAAATAGTCCAAAATCCTAAACACTTCTGGTCCCGGGCATTTCAGATAAGGGATACTCAACCTGTATCTCATTGTGGTTTTGATTGTTTGTATTTCTCTAATGCCTAATGATGTTGAGCATCTTGTCATGTTCTTGTTGACCATTTGTGTCTTCTTTGGAGAAATGTGTATTTAAATACTTTGTGTTTTTTTTTTTGAAGCAGAGTCTCACTCTGTTACCCTGGCTAGAGTGCAGTGGCATCATTGTAGCTCACCGCAACCTCAAACTCCTGGGCTCAAGCGATCCTCTTGCCTCAGCCTCCCAAGTAGCTGGTACTATCGGCATGCAACATAATGCTGGCTAGCCTGGCTAATTTTTCTATTTTTAGTAGAGGCAGGCTGGTCTTGAACTACTGAGTTCAAGCAATCCTCCCACCTCGGCCTCCCAGAGTGCTAGGATTACAGGTATGAGCCACCATGCCCAGCCCCTTGTCCATTATTTAACTGGGTTGTCTTTTTGTTGTTGAGTTGTAAGGGTTCTTTATATATTCTGGATACTGGACCCTTATCAGATATTTGATTGGTAAATATTTTCTCCCATTCTGTTGGTTATCTTTTCACTTTCTTGATTGGCCCTTTTGATGTGCAAAAGTTTTTAATTTTGATCAAGTCCAATTTATCCGTTTTTTATTTGGTTGTTTGTGCTTTTGGTGGCCTAAGAAACCATTGCCCAACCCAAGGTCATAGAGATTCATACCTGTGTTTTCATTTAAGCATTTTATAGTTTCAGCTGGTACATTCAGGTCATTGATCTATTTTGAGTTAATTTTTGTGTTTGGTGTAAGGTAGGGGTCCAATTCAGCTATTCAGTTGTCCCAGCACCATTGTTTGAAAAGATTTTTCTTTCCATCATTGAATTGTCTTGGCACTCTTGTTGAAAAATCAATTGGCTGGAATAAACTGGCTATAAATGTACCGATTTCATTCAGCTGGTATTTATTGGGACTTTACGAAAAGATCAGACACTGTACCAGACACTGGGGAATCAATAGTAAATGATTCTAGCAAGAGTAAATAGTGTGTTCTCTTCCCTGATAAAACTTACTAGTAGATATTCAATAGATATCACAAAAACAATTAATGAATTATTTTTGTGACAAATGTTAAGAGGAAAAAGTACTGGTATTACCAGAGGCCCTAATCTAGTGAGGGGAGGAAGAGAGAGAAGAAGGCAGCGCAGTGAACAATGAAGAAAGTGGCAAGGCAAGGTTGGTGGCAGCTGGTGCAGAGCACTGAATGACACGTTAAGAAATTCTAACATTATCCTAGAGCAAAGGGAAGCCACGGAGGACTTTTTGGCAGGGAAATGACATGATCAGTTTGTGTTTAAAGGATCAGTTAAGTGTCGTATGGTGAATAGATTAGTGGGGCAAGACTGAATGTGGGAAGATCTACTAGGGTAGAGCTGTAGTAGTTCAGATGAGAGATGATGGCATCCTGGGCTTGCTTAGTGGTAGGTGGAGACAGGCAGACTGATACAAGAACTATTTAGGAAGGAAAGATAGGACTTGGAGACTGATTGGATGTGAGGTATGAAGGAAGTGGCAAGAACTGCAATTCTGGATTGAGCAACTGGTTGACATTTATTGAGATAGGGAATAGTAGAGTAGAATCCAGTTTCTTGGGGATGGCACTGCTAATGACCGTTGTTCAGGGTGGACATTTTGAACATCTGGGTAATGTTGAATAGATAGTTGGATGTATAGGTCTGATGCTCAGGAAAAGTCTGAGCTAAAGAGACAAATTTCACCATCTTTGGCATGTAGGTGGGATTTGAAACCACAGAAGCGGGCAAGGTTGTCAAGTGAGGGGGTGTGAATGGAGCAGAGGTGTGGAAAGTAAGTGACCCCTTAGGTTAGCAGACCATGAGTAGCTATAGAGGTAGGAGGAAAACCAGGAGCATAGTGTCATGGAAAAGAAAGGAAGTGGTCAGCTGTGTTAACTGTTGCAGAAGGTAAATGAAAGAATGTGACAAATGCCAAAGAGATGTGTGTCCAAGGTCCAAGAGCTTCTGCCACCAAGAAGGGGGATCAGATTTCCCTGGGGAGGGGGAGTAGGGGTTGTTAGGAGATTTTTCTCAGAAAGCAGATTCTTGAGTTGTTACAGTGTCGGTGATTTACAACATAATCTGATGGAAACTTCTCTTCTGCAGGCCGAGATGCATCCAGGGCGTTTGTGACCGGGGACTACTCTGAAGCAGGCCTTGTGGATGATGTATCTGACTTGTCATTATCTGAGATGCTGACACTTCACAGCTGGCTTTCATTCTATGAGAAAAATTATATATTTGTCGGTAGGTAGTCCACAGGTCATTTCCATAGATTTCATTTGGTCGTCTTGCAATTTTTTTAAAGGGGCTGAGATTCTTTAGGGATCAGCTCAAGGTTAAAATGTGAAAAATAGCCATGGATTTTTTTAGATTGTTTATTTATTTTTATTTTTTTATTTATTTTTTATTTTTTAGACAGAGTCTCACTCTGTTGCCCTGGCTACAGTGCCGTGGCATCAGCTTAGCTCACAGCAACCTCAAACCCCTGGGCTCAAGCAATCCTTCTGCCTCAGCCTCCTGTAGCTGGGACTACAGGCAAGCGCCACCATGCCCAGCTAATTTTTTCTATATATTTTAGTTGGCTAATTAATTTCTTTCTATTTTTAGTAGAGATGGGGTCTCACTCTTGCTCAGGCTGGTTTTGAACTCCTGACCTTGAGCGATCCACCTGCTTTGGCCTCCCAGAGTGCTAGGATTACAGCCCGGCCTGGATTTTTTTAGATTTTTTAAACTCTGGTTGTTAGTGTAGCAATGAGCCCCAGAAGGAGATGAATAGGGCACCTGTGTACCTCACTCTTAATCTTGGGAGAGGATTGCTAAGCCACTTGCTTTGGCCTTAGTTGTACCAAAGCCACTGGTTGCCTATACCGTCCTTGAACAACCAGCTCCAGGAGGGCAGCTTCACTGTCTGACCGTGTTCCAGGCATCTGGCAACAGCACACAGCCCGGGAGGCTTAAAACCTAAATTTGTGTGCTGTTTTAAAAAATCCTCTTTTATTTTGTCTTCTAAGGAGACAAATATCCTGAGTGAACAGTGTCCCAGGTGGTAGTTATGCTAATCAAACATTTGTTAAAGCCACTGTGTAGGGTACAAGTGCTTGCTACTTGTGATACATGAGGGACTTGCCTCTTCAATGGGAAGACTGTGTCCTAAGGTATTATTAAAGACATTAGGGCTGGGCGCGGTGGCTCACGCCTGTAATCCTAGCACTCTGGGAGGCTGAGGCAGGAGGATCCCTTGAGCCCAGGAGTTTGAAGTTGCTGTGAGCTAAGCTGACACCATGGCACTCTAGCCTGGGCAGCAGAGCGAGACTCTTGTCTCAAAAAAAAAAGACACTAAACACTAGATTGCTTTGCAAGCACTGAAAACTAGCATGGTTGGGCCCTTTTTTCCGTCTGTCTGTAGCCCTCACCTCTCACTGGAACCCCACTTGGACGTGGCTAACTCCTGAGGAATGCCATGTCATTGGAACAGGTCTGAATTAGAAGAATTCTTTTTTTTCCTGCCTCCAGTGCCTCTGAATGTCTGCTTCTGTCATTACTGCTTGGGTTACCTTTTCTGAGAACCTCAGCATTTTTACTAACACCTCTGCTCCCTCCACCCCATTGTTGGTCTTTGTCATTCCAACCTGCAACACGCCTTTCTTTGTTTTCCCTCAGTCTGCACCAGATCATTCCTGAGACCACAGCTGTGTCTGCCATCAAGGCACTGACCTCTGACCATCTGGGCTTCAGAGGGCCAGGTTCTTCCTTTTCCCCACAAGGTTGTCAAACCAAGGTTGAAATATTACTGGGTTAATAAAAAAAAAAAAAAAGAAAACCCAACACAAAGCATAAGAATGGAGTCCTGTGGGTGGGCAAAGAATGCCAGACCAAGCAGTTCCTACTGAGATCTGGGGCACAAACTGGAAGTATTCTTGATGCATTTGGTGAGACAAATGAACTCGTCTCATTTGAACAATGGGTAATGTGTTGAGGATGGGGTGGGCTTATGGTTGGAAATGCCTTAGAAGAATTTTAGTTAAAATAAGGATATATTTGAATATCTGCTATTGATGAGTTAGGGTTCTAGTCCTCATGGGGACCGGGGATGAATTGAGTATGGTTCCTGCCCTCTGTTAGCTCATTCTGCAGGATAGGGACTGTGTTAGGCTCTTTTAGGTCACCAGAAACCCCCAGAACACATCAGGGGTGAAGGTTTATTGTCAGGGTGCACACCAAAGTAAGGATAGTCAGGAAGCCCTCTTGGCAGCCACATGGCCAGGCCTCAAGGAAAAACAAGATGGCTTTTGTTGTGCTTTGGTTACAGAACTGGCTGTAACCACAGCACAAGCAGTCAGTGATGACCTCATGATAGCTTCTAGAACTCTTTCTCTGTTGCCTCTACTACTACTGTCCTCTCTTTGGGTCTCATGTCTAAAACTCACCAAGACAGACTTATACAGAGGCCTCCTATAGCGGAAAGTTCTGTGCCAGGCCAGATCATCTACCGCAGGCCTGTGACTAGGACCCTGATCCCCGCCTTTATTCATCTAACAAGTATTTAATGAGTGCTCTGTGCTAAGCTGTTTTGAACACTGGGCCTCACAGCGGAGAGAAGCATGTCATTAACAAGAAAACAGACCAGACAACTCTAGACAGGGCTGTGACAAAAACTGTGGTGTGAGGCATGCTTGGGGGTGTGTGGCAGCTTAGGACACATGGTCAGGGGAAGCTTCTTGGAGGAGATGACAGTTAAGCTAAGACCTGACAGGTGAGAAGGAGGTAGCCGTACTGAGACCTGAGAAAGAGTATTCCAGGCAAAGGGAAGAGCAGTGCCTGAGGTGGGGAGCAGCGAGGCATGGTCCGGAAATAGAAAGGAAACCAGGCCGGGCGCGGTGGCTCACGCCTGTAATCCTAGCACTCTGGGAGGCCGAAGCAGGCGGATCTTTTGAGCTCAGGAGTTCGAGACCAGCCTGAGCAAGAGCGAGACCCCGTCTCTACTAAAAATAGAAAGAAATTAATTGGACAACTAAAAATATATGTAAAAAATTAGCCGGGCATGGTGGCACATGGCTGTAGTCCCAGCTACTCGGGAGGCTGAGGCAGAAGGATCGCTTGAGCCCAGGAGTTTGAGGTTGCTGTGAGCTAGACTGATGCCACGGCAATCTAACCCGGGCAACAGAGTGATACTCTGTATAAAAAAAAAAAAGGAAGGAAACCAGTGTGCGGGAGCCTGTGGTAAATGAGGGAGGAAGTGGCTTGACAAGGGGTTTAAGAGAAACAGAAGTCAAGTGGTTATAGGGCCTTAGAGGCCTTGATAAGAAGTTTTCATTTTATCTGCATACTTCAGGACGCCATTGGAGGGTTTTAAATCAGGCATGGAAGTGACAAGATACAATTCATGTCTTTAAAAGATCACCGCAGCTGCTTTGTGGAGAAAGAACTGTAAGAAGGCGTGAGCTGAAGCAGAGAAACCAGGTGGGAGGCTAATGTAGTCCACAGTTTGGATTAAGCTGGTAGCCGTGGACATGGAGAGGAATGAACAATCAAGATCTGCCTTGGAGGTAGGGCTGACAAGATCTGCTATGGGTTAGACATGAATGAAGGGAGGTGTACACATGGATGTGGAGGAGGAGAGCTCCCACACTCCCACTCTAGATAACAGAGGCCAGAGGTGACATAGATTTGGGAAAGTTGGGGAAGGAGCTGGACTTCAGAGCACGAACTGAATCTCGGACACACTGAACGTCTTGGGGACGGCAGGGGTTGGACCCACACGGCTAGGGGCAGGTATGCACTGCTATCTCCTACTTGGTCAAACCTCCCAGAAGAGCTTTCTGCAGCGTCTCTTGCCCTGTGTGGCAGGTGCTGCCTGGGAAGGCCATTTGTCCCTCAGGACTTGGATACATTAGGTCCCTGCACCTAAGAACGGGTCCCTTTTTGGTTCTGGCCTACAGGCTGATGGACCACGTGCTGGCTTAGAATTTTAAAAATTCTGACAGGCATTTTATTTTTTATTTATTTATTTATTTTTTTGAGACAGAGTCTCACTTTGTTGCCGTGGCATCAGCCTAGCTCACAGCAACCTCAAACTCCTGGGCTCAAGCAATCCTTCTGCCTCAGCCTCCCGAGTAGCTGGGACTACAGGCGTGTGCCACCATGCCGGCTAATTTTTTACATATATTTTTAGTTGTCCAATTAATTTCTTTCTATTTATAGTAGAGACGAGGTCTCACTCTTGCTCAGGCTGGTCTTGAACTCCTGACCTTGAGCTGTCCACCCGCCTCGGCCTCCCAGAGTGCTAGGATTATAGGCGTGAGCCACCGCGCCCAGCCCTGACAGGCATTTTAAAAGAAAAGCAGTTTCCAT
>CAUYRT010070455.1:0-19516 GCA_963574885.1 Lepilemur ruficaudatus | reverse complement strand
TTTACATATATTTTTAGTTGTCCAATTAATTTCTTTCTATTTATAGTAGAGACGGGGTCTCGCTCTTGCTCAGGCTGGTTTTGAACTCCTGACCTTGAGCAATCCGCCCGCCTCGGCCTCCCAGAGTGCTAGGATTACAGGCATGAGCCACCGCGCCCGGCCTACTCTGGAACTTTTAAAATCTAACCTGACTATTAATAATAGTGCATACTTATAATCAGTATTGTCATATTAGTCATATGTGTCAGTTAGGAGTTTTGAGGAAACGACATTAAAACACCTTTCCTATAGCAACTGAAGTAACTATGTCTCCATCGCAGTTGGATTCTCTGGAAAATACTGGATGATTAGAGAATGTTTATCAGGATTCTGAAGGAAAGAGAACTGTTTTTCTTTGGTTTTTTATTTTTTATTTTTTTTAACCCAATAAGAACTTTGACTAAAGAGAACTGTTAAAGTGAACATTTAGCTTCTCATTTTTAAGTTTATTTATCAAAATGATAGTGATACATACAAACACTAAATTGAAACAAATTTTTCTGATAAGCATAATTACATTAAATTGGAGGAGGAGCTGGGGCCTCTCTGCTAAATAAAGCAGCAAATTCCACATATGTTTATAGACTGGAAGGTGAAATTGATTAAAAAGATGAAAGTGGGAAGAGATGATAAAATGAGTCAAAGATTAAGTGCATTTTTGGAATTTTTTAAAAACCACATCATTAAGGTGTGGATTGATGTCTAAAAAGCTATAACATATTTAATGTGTGATATTTGGAATTGAGAATATGTTTCCAAAAGACTAATTTAATAATCTTATGTAAATGTACTACAGAAGATTTTAAAATATAGTGTAGACAGTTTATTAAGAGAATAAAAGTTGAATCAAAGGAACAGAGGATTTTTTGAGACTCATCAGTTTTTGCCTGCATATTGAAAAACTTTTCATGATGGCTTTTGGGGTTTATGTTAAATTATAATGTAGTTGAGCTAAGCACTGGGCAGCAACAGATCCCTACAATTTGGGAAGGCAGCATTGAGTCTACCAGCTGTGTAGATGAATATCAGGGAGTAAGAGAGTGCAAAATGTGGACTGAGAATGGAAGTCTTTGATCTTAGGCATCTAATTGGAAGTTGTGGTGTCTTGTATAATGCTTTTCAATTCTCTATTAGGTATACTTGATGTTATAGTGTTACCTGTGTTTACAGATAGCAAATCAGACTAGACCACTGAAAAATCCAGTTCCTAGGCTTTTATTGAGAGTTTCTGCCAAGAGACTGTTAACAACATGAGAATAGAGACAGTGTCTGTCCATTCAGCAATGTATTTCTCAGTGCTTAGCAGAGTGCCTGGTACAGAGTAGATGCTTAACAAATACTTGTGTAATAAATGGTATGTTCTACTTATATTATATCCTGCATAACAATAATCATAATGATAGTCCTGAATTATATCCAGAGAATCTTTAATCATTCATAAAGTGCTTCATCTTGAAGCTGGCAAAACTTACTTATTGAGCAAACAATTATTATATGTGTCTTCTCTGCCAGGCATGTCCTCATTGCTACAGATACAATGGTATATACTTGGTGGTGGCTCATGCCTGTAATCCCAGCCTTTACAGACTGAGGCAGGAGGATCACTTGAGGCCAGGAGTTCAAGACCAGCTGAACAAGAGCAAGACCCTGTCTCTATAAAAAATAGAAAAATTAATCGGGCCTGGTGGCATGCACTTTAGTCCCAGCTGAGGCAGAAAGATTACAGGAAGATTGCCCAGGAGTTTGAGGTTGCAGTAAGCTATGATGAAGCCACTGTACTCCAGCCTGGGTGACACAGTGAGATCCTGTCTCAAAACGAAACAAAAAAAAAAAAAAAGAAAAAAGGAAATAGGTTTGGTTAAGTAAAAATTCTGCTGCTCACATGTCATATGAGGTAAAATACTTGTTTTTCACTTACCCAATACCATATTCTATTGCCAATTGCTGGCTAAAGATTGGAAATTCACTAATGTACAGAATACTATCAATCATGGCTTTTTGGCTTCCAACATAGGTCTACTGCTCAGTATAGTCGGATAGTCAGTCTCAAATAATTGGGTTAAAGTTTCTGTTGACTATACCAGTAAGTAAAACAGTGTAAGCTGACTAGTATTTCCCCTCCTAGTTGTACTGCTTTCTTGTATCAGCATAGTATAATGGATAAGAATGCAGACTCTGTAGTCAGATTGCCTATTTTTATCCTATGTCCACCATTCATTTGTTGTGTAATCTTGGGCAAACTACTTGACTTTATTAAGTCTCACTTTTCCCATCTGTTACAATTTATGTAAGACTTCAGATCCTATTAGATAAACCCTAAGATATTAGTCTCATATTTATATTTTATAAAATTTTAATATGTTGGGCTTGGAAATATTTTTGAGAGAGGGTTTTGGTAACAGTATTTACCTTGAGAGCCCGGTGTGTGTAGTCTCAGCTACTCCAGAGGGGGATGCAGGAGGATCAATTGAGCCCAAGAGTTTGAGGCTGTAGTGAGCTATGATCATGCCACTGTACTCCAGCCTGGGTGACAGAGTGAGACCTGGTCTCTTAAAAAAATAAAAGTATTTACTTTCAAGGGTTGTTGTGGGGAATAAATGGTATAATACTTGTTAAATACCGGACACACAGTAAAGGCTCAATAAATGTTAACTTGGATTATCACTGTCATTAATTTTATTCATATTATGACCAAAGGATGTATCAGTGAGACAGTGGGTTTAAATAGGACAGTAACAACCAGTGGCTATGAAATAGAGTTTTCCTGTGACGTTTCCTGAACAGAGTCAAGTTCATACCTTTGTCCTTGGGTTAGCACAGATGGACAACTGAGTTAGCAACTGAAATGCACTATTGTTTCTACTAAGGCAGTGTCACACTTCTTTTTAATTAACTATAAAGGGATCCGGTATGTATTAAAAGTTTTCTCGGCGGGGCGCGGTGGCTCACGCCTGTAATCCTAGCACTCTGGGAGGTTGAGGCGGGAGGACTGCTCAAGGTCAGGAGTTTGAGACCAGCCTGAGGAAGAGCGAGACCCCGTCTCTACTAAAAATAGAAAGAAATTAATTGGCCAACTAAAAATATATATAGAAAAAATTCGCCGGACATGATGGCGCATGCCTGTAGTCCCAGCTACTCGGGAGGCTGAGGCAGAAGGATCGCTTGAGCCCAGGAGTTTGAGGTTGCCGTGAGTTAGGCTGATGCCACGGCACTCTACAGCCCAGGCAACAGAGTGAGACTCTGTCTCAAATAAATAAATAAATAAATTTAGGAATGGTATCAAGAATAGACAGGAGTAGGTTATAGTTAACAATCAAAAGCCCAGCAGTGCCCCAGGCATGTGGTAACAAATGCCTTGACTGCGCTGGCAGCGGGAATGGACATCAGGGAAGAAGGGAAGAACTGCAGTAGGAGAAGCCTTGTGATGACTGCTAGGTGTGGGGCCAACAGAGGAAGAGGAGTGAGGGTCCACCCCAAGTTCTGGATCCTGAGTGGCTGAGATAATAATGGTTCCATGACCGAAATAAGGAGGTCCCAAAGGGGTGCCTTTTAGAGTAAACAGTGGAGAGCTCTGTTTTGAACACGTTGCAGATTTTTGATATTTTGGATATGAATTAAGGGTAACAAACAAAAGAACATCCTAATAAAGATGACCAATGTACAGACAGATATGTGAGACAAGGGCACAGGCAGGAGGCCTAGGGTGCAGGTATCCAGTCGTTCCGTCAACAAATATTCACTCAATACTGAAGTACCAGACAAAGGTGCTGAGCATTTAGCAGTGAACAAAACCAGGTTTCTGTCAACCTTCATAGTGTCCTCAGCCATGAAAATATTTTTAAGCTACTCTTTTACTTATTGACATATAGTAAGCATAGTTGTATTATGATCTGTAGCTTATAGCTCTACATCTGAAATCTTTGCTGGTCTGTTTCTACTGTCTGTTGTTTCTGTTGAGTGTCGCTCATATTGTCTTATTTCCGTGCATGCCTTGTTATCTTTGACTTTGCATTGACATTTTATTTTTACAGATATCCTGAGAATTAAAGTGAAGATGCTTTTCTCCAGGAAAGATTTATTACTATTATGTTGTTTATATCAGTTTAGATATACTACTAGTTTGGTATCACTTTAATTTCCAAGGCTTGTGGTTACTTGGTCTACCCTAGAGATGTGAATTGGGCTTCAAATCTACATAAAGACTGGCTCATGGTTTTAACCAATGAGAGATGATTTTCTTTTTTATCTTCTTCTGCTCTATTTAGCATGAAGATAACTCTTCCTATAGTCCCCTGGTTATGGGAGGAAGAAGGCAGTTTACTTCTTCTGTGTGTTTATCCCGGTGATAGAGTCCTTTGGGAGTCTATTAGGTTGCACTGGTGTTTGATTTTTCTTTTTTCTTTTTTTTTTCGGTCCTTTGCCTCATGCATCTGTCAAAATTATTATTCAGTTTCACAGTTTATATAGGCAAATACCCCCTATTTGCCTATATAAAAATATATGTAAAAAATTAGCCGGGCATGGTGGCGCATGCCTGTAGTCCCAGCTACTCGGGAGGCTGAGGCAGAAGGATCGCTTCAGCCCAGGAGTTTGAGGTTGCTGTGAGTTAGGCTGATGCCACGGCACTCTACAGCCCGGGCAACAGAGTGAGACTCTGTTTGGTATCATTTTAATTTTGCAAAGCAAAAATGGCTACTTGTTTCTTTGAGTTCTAGCTTTATCTTAGGTTTTTTGGTTTGATGGTTCCTTCTAGCTTGCCAGATCTTTGGTACTTTTATGAAGATGTTCAAAATGTTTTATTTATTGCTCAGGAGGCTGAGGCAGGAGGATCACTTGAGCTTAGGAGTTCGAGGTTGCAGTGAGCTATGATTGCATGACTACACCCCAACCTGGGTGACAGAGTAAGACCCTGTCTCTTTTAAAAAAATGTTTTATTTAGGATTTTTATAGTTTTCAAAAGGAGTATTGGTCAAATAATACATCCCATGGTTATCAGAAATCAGATATCTTCCTAATGTGATTTAATTTCTATCCCGAGATAACCTTATATTAGACTTTGATTTGGAAGTAAGTGAGTCACATGGGGAGAGAGCCAGAGTGCAGACATCCATTTTCCTGATGGGATCACAATAGAATTGTCATGATTCTGGACCCAGCTGCTGTGATGGTGATTTCTTGAGGCAGTGTCTCGCGGGGCCAGCATTCATAGCTGCGGTTTTCTGATTCTGCAGTTTCCTGATTATGAAGGAAGCAGCAGTGCGATTCAGTGGTCTGATTTGGGAGTTGTTTCTGAAAACTCAGAACACTCTTTGTTTCTTCATCCCACTCATTGATTCTGTGAGCAATTACCCTAATAAATTCCTTCCATTTAAAAATAATTATAGTGGGTCAGGTGTGGTGGCTCATGTTTGTAATCCCATTACTTTCAGAGGTTGGGGTGGGAGGATCACTCGAGGGCAAAAGTTCGAGACCAATCTAGGCAACATAGCAAGAACCCATCACTCAAAAAATAAAAAAAATTAGCCGGGCATGTGTGCACCTATAGTCCTAGCTACTTTGGAAGCTGAGGCAGGAGGATAGCTGGAGCCCAGGAGTTCAAGATTGTAGTGAGCTATGATTGCACCACTGCATTCCAGCCTGGGTGGTAGAGTGAGACCCTGACTCTAATAATAATAATAATAATAATAGCTGTTGTTATTATTATAGTCGATTTTGTTGTATGTAATTAAAAACCTTGACCAAAGCAGCAATCTATTAAAAACATATAGCAAGCATCATTCTTAATGATAAAACATTAGAAGCATTCCTTTTAAAACAGACAGTGATGCCCATTCTTATCATTTCTATTCAATGTTGTCTTGGAGAACCCAGTCAGTTCAGGAAACTGTGAAAATGAAAAAGAAAAAAAAGCATAAGGATTGAAAATGAAATTATAAAAGTGTCATTGTTTTCAGATCATATGATTCTTGACATAGAACTCACCCCAAATCGATAGATAAATTTACTGATATGAAATCAATATTCAAAAACTGATTGTATTTCTAAAATAGTAACAGAAAAGACAATTTGAAAATACCATTTATAAAAGCAACAAACTAGAACAAATAAGTTGCATAAAAGATGAGTAAAACCTCTCAGAGAAAATAAACTTTATTGAGAGTCATTAAAGAATACCTAATAAAGAGATATACCATGTTCATTGTCAGAAAAAAATTAAGAGTGTAAAGATGGCAGTTCCCCTTAAATGAATCTATAGACTCAATGCTATTACAACTATAATCCCAAAAGGAATTCAACAAGATGATTCTAAATTTTATGCGGAAGAATGAAGGATCAGTAATAGTTAAGACGTTCCTGAAAAAGAACAAGTTGGAGAAACTTGCCCTACCAGATACTGAGACTTATTTTAGACCCTGCAAGAGTAAATATAAGCTTACCACCTGGTGTTCAAACCCCTGGAATCATGCTCCACCTTGTCTATCCCACCTCATATGCCAACATTCCTTGGCATGAAACATTTGTTCTGGTCTCTTCTATCTTCTCACAGTCTTCTAAATTTAGACGGCTGCCACCTCTCTCTTGACCCTTGCTCTTTCTTGTTTTCCTTGCCTTTAATTCATGACCTCTTCCTTTCTATCAACCTCTGGCCTGGCCCTGCTCAAATATCACCTTCAAAATATACATATAGTTCTCCAGCTCACATAAATCTCCTTCCTCTAAACTCTTATGCCACTTTTTGTCCCGGGCATTTATTTTGATATTTTGTCATATATCGCATAGAACAAGGGAGGAGGAAGGGGGAGGGGAACACAGAGCCAGGCATTCACAATCAGTCATAGATGGGCCCGATATGCCTCATCAGGAGCTGTACCGCTTCCTTGAGCCTGGATCCAAGATCTGCCAGAAAGCCTGCCAAGAGCCATTAAACACTCACCAACTGATTCGTGTGGGAAATGTCCTACAGTCTGATACAATTTTACAGAGTTGGGGGCAACCTTGACATTGTCGTTAGTACATAGGAGCTGTTTTGGCTTCTCTTCATCTGGTTAACAGTTTGTCCATGAAAACAAAAGGACTAAAAATTCAGAAACAACCTAAATGTCCATCAGGAAAGGCTTTGGCTGTATTAGGGCACAACCACAGCTAGTGGGGAAAAAAAAGGAGGAGATAACTTCATATCACTGATGGGGAACTATCTCCAAGAGATAGATAAGAAAAAAAGCAAGGTGCAAACAACATCGCCATGTGTGGTGCTTGTTAGTTTTAAGAATCCATTTACTTGTGGTTTTGAATACACAGAGAGACTCTGGTCACTGTGGGTGCCCAAGAAGCAGGCCTGAGAGAGGAGTGGGAGAGTGACTTTCCACTGAGTCTTTTGTACCTTTTGTATTTTATAGTCTGTGTAGCAATCGACTAGTCCACAAATCGATGTTTAAGAGAAAATCATAAGAAACAAAGATACTGGAAACAAACAGCAAATTAGATGGTGTCAAAGGACAGAAGTTTGATTTTGGTACTACATCTCAGGAGGCCAAAAGCAATGCCAGCAAGGGACAGCATGCGCCTCCTTAGGGTTAAGATGGACTTGTTGCAGTGCAGACCTCCCATCCTGACCAAGGAGACTTTCAACTACCGTGTAAAGCAGAGGAAGCTCAGAGCCAAGCCACAGCTGCAAAACTGAACACTCCTAAAGAGACACTGGCATCAGAATTACAGTTGGCAGAGAATGGGTTGCATAGCACTGGCTATTTCAGAAAGAGAACCAAATTAATAAATACATTAAATTGAGAAAGCCAAAAAAATCCTCCTGTGTAAATGCAAACCAGACACAGTTTTTAACCCGCCTTCTGCTGGAAGGGGAGAGGAGGTCCGTGATCTGTGCTCGGCCCCACCGTGGAGACCAGATCAGGCAGGCTTTGGAACTGCTGCTTCAGGCTAGTGGTTACCAGAAACCCAAGACATTTACAGAAAGGGCAAGGTCAAGCAGCTGAGAAAAATACTGGAGTCATCGTCAACACATGCCAATAAAATGGTATAGGAACAAAGAGACTTGAAGGCTGAAAAAATGCCACTAAGCCAAGTGACAATCCCAGAGTCCCCCCTGAAAAGGTATTTATGGGCCTCAAAGTAGAAAAATTGTTAGTTTGCTGAGAAACTTCTTTACTTTTTAAAGAAAATAGAGCAGAATGGATGAATAATTTTGGGGATCCAAATGTCAAATTCATAACCATGTGTCAACAAGAAGAGAGAAACAGATCCACTGATGTGTTTGTGCTGGCATGGACTATTTGCACGGTCTGTGGAACTAGGTCCAGAGGAACAGAGGCACTTGAATCACGATAATATGAGAATTTTTATATTAAAAATATTTAATAAAGATATTATCACAATTTCAAGTGTCCCATTGGATTCTCAGGATTGGTGAATTATTCAGGGCTGAAAAAGATAGAGAGAAAAAAAATTCCAGGGTTGCCATTAGAAATAAGAGAACAAATCTCTCCCTATCCCCTATCCTCCTACTCTTCCCAGCCTCTAGAATTGCTGTTCTACTTTTTATTTCTATGACATCAACTTTTTTTAGCTTCCACACACATGAGTGAGGACATGTGGTGTTTAACTTTCTGTTCCTGGCTTATTTCACTTGACATAACGTCCTCCGGCTCCATTCATGTTGCTGTGAATGACAGGATTTCATTCTTTTTTATGGCCAAATAGTATTCTGTTGTGTATATATACCACATTTTCTTTCTCCACTCACCAGTCGTTGGACACCTAGATTGATTCCACATCTTGGCTTGTGAATGGTGCTGCAATAAACATGGGGGTGCAGATGTCTCTTCCATATAATTATTTCCTTTCCTTTGGATAAATTCCCAGTAGTGGGATTGCTGGATCATATGGTAGTTCTGTTTGTAGTTTTTTGAGGAACTGCCATAGTGGCTCCATGGTGGCTGCATTAGTTTACATTCCAACCAACAGTGTATAAGAGTTCCCTTTTCTCCTCATCCTCACTAACATTTGTTATTTTTTGTGTTTTTGATGATAGACATCCTAACTGGGGTGAGATGATACCTTGTGATTTTGATTTGCATTTCCCTGATGATTAGTGATACTGGACCTTTTTTTCATTGGCCATATTACAGCTAGATAGGAGGCATAAGTTCTAGTGTTCTACAGCACTGCAGAATGACTATTGTTAATAATATATATATTATATAGTTTCAAATAGCTAGAAAAAGATACTGAACATTTCCAGCACAGAAATGATAAATGTCTGAGATGATGGATATGCTAATTACCCTGATCTGATCACTATACATTATATGTATCAAAACATCACTATTATGTACTCCATGAATATGTACAATTATTTATTAAAAAATAAAATAAAATTATATTAAAAAAGATTTTCATAGACACTCAAGAAGCAAAAAAGAAAAAAAGAGAGAACAGATGGAAGAATGAAGGCCTGGAGCAGCAGTGGAAGCAGTGTAGATGGGCCTCTGCCCCTTATGCTGGGTCTCTGGCCAGTGAATCTCAGTGCGTGGGGCCAACCCCAATCAAGGAGCTCAGGAGAGCCAGCTGGGCTCCCATTGAACACTCACAGCCCAGTTTGCTTTCAGCGAGGTAGAGTGTGTCACAAGCAGTGTCACTGTAAATATTCAGCCACCCACTTTTGGCATTTTTGAGACTCCAATTTATTGACCACATTTGAAGCTTGGGAAGACAGAGGATGACCCCATATTTTCTTTAGCTGTGGCAAAGAGGACCATCTGGTGGGAGCCTGGAGTCTTGAGGACTTTCGCCCAGTGAACATATCTTTTCTTGCACGTGGCCATGCAACTTCTCCTAGAGAACTTCTCCATTTCTCAACCTTAAGGATTTCTAGCACCAACTATGAATAACTGAGAATCCAGTAGCAGCTCTAGAAACCTCCAAAGAGAATTGCACTCCCCCAACAGGGGGCTGGAGTGTAAATATAAAAGAACAGTAGATAGCCTAAATCAATATGTATCACTCTTTGCAGAGAGCCACAGATGTTTGACTAGGGAAGAAAAAAAGAGTTGAGGATGGGGAGAGAAAAACGTTGAGATCAGGAAGAACGAGGGGAAGGAGATTTTTGTGGAGTATTACTGTGAGCCATGAATAGGTCTTTATTACAAGTCTTTGAAAAATGCAAGTAGGTTTGGAATTCCTTTGAATACTGTTTGTTACTGGCCTCCGTTTATTTGACGTGATGTCACGCAGGGGCTGGGGACCATGGGGCTCAGGCTTCCATTGGGTTACCCGAGGCTCCACCCTTCTTGGAAACGGTGGGGATTACCAGCAACAGACAGTATTTTATGCTTCATAAATATTTGTCATTGAATGAATAAATGAATTAATTGGTGAGAAATTGCAGATAGCAAAGAGAAGAGGTGAAAACCTAAGAGGAACTGGCAGTGAGCTGAAAGAGAGGTGAGGAGATCACACAGCAGTAGAATACTAAATGGGCAAGAGGGTTCACTGTTCGTGGATAATGAGAGACTAGAAGAGGATTGAAATAAAGGAGTGGTTGTGTGCTTTAGAAAAGCCAAGTCCAGGAGGATGGAACTGGACATGGCTTTATGCACAGGCCAGAATGAATGTTACCAAGATACTCTCCGAAGGCATGTTGAACCAATTCCATGTTGAACAAACAGAGCCTTCAATTCACTTTCTCCATTTATTCATTCATCCAGCAAACATTTATCAAATGCCTACTTACTTGGCAGGTATTGTATTAGGTGCTAAAGATTAGTTACAAACAAGGCACACACTGTGACTATATGAATCGAAAAATCTAGGACTGGGTATAGCAAACTATGGCCCAGGAACCAGATCCAACCTGTGTTTGTAAATAAGGCTTTATTGGAACACAGCCATACCTATTTGTCTACATGTTGTACATGGCTGGTTTTTTGTTTTTAAAAACAGCTTTATTGAGATATAATTCACATACCATAGATTCACACTTTAAAGTTTACAATTCAGTGGTTTTTTTCAGTATATTCACAGAGTTGTGCAACCATCACCACTATCTAATTTTAAAACATTTTCGTTATTCCAAAAAGAAGCCTCATACCCATTAGCCATCTCCCCTCCCCTCCTTCCCCACCTGATCCAGCCCCTAGAAACCACTAATCTACTTTCTGTCTCTATTGATTTACCTATTCTGGATGTTTCATATAAATAGAATCATATAATATTCAGTCTTTTACGTCTGCCTTTTTTCACCTCACATAATGTTTTCAAGGTTCATCCATCTTGTAGCTTGTATCAGTACTTCTTTTTATGGCTCTATGAGTGCATTTGCACTACATTGGCAGAGTTCATGGTTGTGACCCAGACTATATTGCCAGTAAAACCTAAAATATTTACTAAGATCTACTAAATATTATCAAAAAAAGTTTATGATCCATGGTTTAAGGGGAAAAAAAGACATTTTAAAATCTTGGAGTCGGAGAAAAGTTTATAAGTTAGCAAATTCAATATCTCATTTAATTCCTTAATTTCTTCTTTAGCATCTCTGTTGGAAGTCTTATTCTGCTAAAAGGTCATCTGATGATTCTTGACCTACCTCGGCAACAATTTATTAGAAAATATTAAGAAATAACCGACCACTATAGAAGAAGTAATGAGAAGTGGAGAGAAATGGTGAGAATTTGGGGTGTAGTCAGACCCTAGGTGTTAGAAAACTGGATCCTTACAAAAAAAAGAAAATTTGATATAACAGTTAAAAATTCAGCTAGGCACAGTGGCTCATGCCTATAATCCTAGCACTCTGGGAGGCCAAGGCAGGTGGATCACTTAAGCTCAGGAGTTGGAGACCAACCTGAACAAGAGTGAGAGCCCATCTCTACCAAAAATAGAAAAAATTAGCTGGGTGTGGTAGCACACACCTGCAGTCCCAGCTGCCTGGAAGGCTGAGGCAGAAGGATTGATTGAGACCAGGAATTTGAGGTTGCAGTGAGTTATGATCACACCATTGTATTCTACCCAGGGCAACAGAGTGAGATTCTGTCTTAAAAAAAGAAAAAGCCAAAAAGGGTATCAAACAAATAAATGGAAAGACATCTCTCATCTTTCATTCATAAATCGAAAGACTTATATTGTTAATGTATCAATACTATCCAAAGCAATCTACAGATTCAATTTGATCCCTATCAAAACCCCAACAAAATCTTTTGCAGAATTAAAAAAATCCATCCTAAAATTCACATGGAATCTCAAGGGACCCTGAATAGCTAAAATAATTTTTAAAAAGAAGAACAAAGTTGGAGGACTCATACTTCCTAATTTCAAAACTTAGTATAAAGCTACAGTAATCAAAACAGTGTTGTACTGGCATAAAAATAGACATATAAACCAATGAAACAGAACAGAGAGCCCAGAAATAAACCTTTGCATATATAGTCAAATGCTCTTCAACAGGGGTGTCAAGACCATTCAATGTGGAAAGAACAGTCTCTTCAATAAATGGTGCTCAGAAAACTTGATATCTACATGCAAAAGAATGAAATTAGACCCTCACCTTATACCATATAAAGAATTAACTCAAAATGAATCAAATACCTAAATGTAAGAACTGAGACTATAAAACTCATAGAAGAAAACATAGGAGAAAAGCTTCCCTGCACTGAAATCAGGTGTCGTTAGGGCTGCGTTCCTCCCAGAGCCTCTTGGGGGGAATTTGTTTCCTTGCCTTTGCCGCTTCTAGAGGCTGCCTCCATCCCTTGGCTCGTGCTTCTGTCGCCACATCTCCTCCTCTGTCTGTGACCCTCCTGCCTCACTCTCACAAGGACCCTCACGATGACACGGACCCATCCCAAGATCCCTACCTTAATGGTATCTTCAAAGGGAAGATAGATAAGTTGGACTTCATCCAAATTTAAAACTTTTGTGCATCAAAGCACACTATCAACAGAGTGAAGTACAACCCAAAGAATAGGAGAAAATACTTGCAAACCATATATCTGATAAGGGACTGCTATCCGGAATGTATAGAAAACTTCTACAACTCAACAATAACAATAAAAACAAAAAACTCAACTGAAAAATGGGCAAAGGACATTTCTCCAAAGAAGATTTCCAGATGGACAACAAGCATATGTTGAACACATGAAAAGATGTTCAACATCACTAATTATTAGGGGAACACTAATCAAAACCACAGTGAAATACTGCTTCACACCCATTAGCATGGCTGTAATAAAAAAAAATAAGTATCAGCAAAGATGTGGAGAAAGTGGAACCCTGCGCATTGCTGGTGAGAATGAAAAATGGTGCAGCCACTATGGAGAACAGTATGGTGACTCCTCAAAGAATTAAAAATAGAATTACCATATGATCCAGAAATTCCATTTCTGTGTATGTATCCCAAAGAAGTGAAAACAGAGATTTGAGCCCATGCTACTGCAGCATTATTCACAATAGCCAAAAGGTAGAAGGAACCCAGTGTCCATCGATAGGTGAATGGATAAAAAAGTGGCATATACATATTAATACAACGGAATACTATTCAGTCTAAAAAGGAAGGAGATCCTGGCGCATGTTGCAACATGGATGAGCCTTGAAGACACTATGCAAATTGGAATCAGCCAGTCACAAAAGGACAAGTACTGTGTGATCCCACTTATTTGAGGTTCATAGAGTAGTGAAATTCATAGAGACAGAAAGTAGAATGTTGGTTTCCAGGGGCTGGGAAGGGAAAACGGGGGGAAAATAGGCCATGAATAAGGTTGAGAACTCTAAAAAGTAAATTACTGCTATACATATTTTTGCATCTATTTCTCAAATTGTTTAATGACATTTAATGACATTTCTGTTAATATTTGTCTGGAATTACAAAGTCCCCATTGCCATGTAAGGCAACCTGTTTACAGTTTCTGGGAATTGGGATGCAGATATCTTTGGGGGACCATTATTCTACCAACCATGTCTAAAGAAAACAATGTGACTACAGAAAGAGCCCTCAATTAAAACAAAAATAAATGCTAAGTTTAGAGGAAGGCAAACGAGGAGGGCTAGGACCATGAAGGAGGGCCAGAAGATGATGTCAGATGCCCTCCCTCCTCCTAACGACCTGAACATGGGCCTCAGTTTCTTCAATTGTAAAATGACACAAAAATAGGCCCCTTCGTGATGAGGGTATTCTGAAGATATCATTAAGTAGGACAGGTGAGGAAAGACCCGTATCACACGTGGTCCTCTGAATTCATAGCAGCTCTCTTCCTTCATTAATGAGGTCAAATGTCCAGGTTCAGGCGACAGATGGCCTAGGGTACTGTCTCTCTATAGAGGTGTCACCCTCCCTGGGAGGTGTTTTGGAAATCCGTGGGTGCGTTCCAGGTTGCCATGTGATTGAGGAGCGCTAGTGGCTTGCAGCGCGTGGGGCTAGAGACGCTGACATCCTGCAGTGTGTGGGCTGGCTGCACAATGAAGGCTTGTCCTGCATCCCTCACAACTTCCCCAGGCCCGCCAGACATTCCTGTAGGAGAAAACCCTTTCTTACTTCTCCAAGCCTAGCCGTGAACTCCATTTTATATGTAAACATATATCACCCCCCCAAAAAAAATTTACATGGTTTTACTATATGTTGAATTTTCCACAAATGCAGCTGCTGGTTAAATTGAAAAAAGATTGCATTTTGTTTTGTTGGGATTTTTACCAAGAATTGCTCAAAGTTTCAGAAAAATCACATCACTGATGACAACATGGCTCATGGTATTTGAGTCAACACACCTGTGTCAGCCTGCACTCGTGGCTGTCCAATTCGCGGTTATTTTATGGATCTATAGAAGCATACTTACTTAACCTTTATTTCTGAATGTTAAATACAAAGATAAAAGATCAACAGTATTCAGATGAATATTATCTACTTTTCTTAAATCCAAACTTATTCATTACAAGTAAGCATAAGCATCTGTCTGTCTCAGTATAGCTACTAGTTACTGTGCCTGAGCATTTATGTATCAAAATACAAATTATTTCATTATAAATTTTTTCTTTATTTCTCTTTTATATCACAGGTAAATATGAATTTTAGGAAATCATGTGATTATGTAGCTATATCACTTATGAATTTTATTTCAGTAAGTTACAAATATTTCTTAAAAAGCTAGTGCTAGATTCTATAGAATTAGAACAACTGCTCTAGAATAATAAATGAACTTTTAAATATAGTTGTAGACCTATATTCTACACATACACACCCCATGTATATACTGTGCATACAAAGCAAATCTCCTCTTATAGCTTATTATGAATAAGTAGATATCACATACGTCAAGTGATATACCCCAGGACATAACAACTTCCTGTGGAAAGACTGAACCTAACTTGTCTTTAAATATCTTTCCTGGCCAGACTCATGTTCTTGGAATGGGACCAAACTAAAACAGTTTGGTGTATATTATTACTTCTCTAGCTTAAAAGAAGCCGGGCTTCTTGTCCTTAAGATCTCAGTCTATGTAAGTCGGAATTTGCATATGCAGCATACACGATATTTTATTGCGAGTTACAGTTGCTGCAATTACAATAGCACCCTTTTATAATGTTAGTCCCCTCTTCCCTCCAGAGTGTTATCAAACTAGACTGCCGGACTGTTGTATGGAGATATGTGTCTCATCATTTTATACTTTAATGACTGCAGAGGCTGCAGGGGAGAGCATCTTTACAGATTCAAAGTTCTGAGGTTTTCTTCCTTTGCTTTTTTCCCTCCTTTCTTCCTCCCCCAACTTTTGTTTTCCTCTGTGTTCCTCTCTTTCCCTCCCACACTCTCTTCCATCTGCTGTGCCTCCACAGTTTGAGTCACAGGCTGCATCCCGTCCTGAAGGCGTGATCATTAGTCAGGGCACAGGCTCAGCCTTCCCCTGGCTCTCTCTCTGCGGACGTCCGGGGAGATCGTAGGGAGAGCTCAGGCAGCTGGCACAGCCTGTGTACCTCCGGAGTTATTGCTGAGACCAAGGGCAGTGACGGGCACAGTGACAGCAGGGACAACAGGAGAATTGGTGCTGACACTGACGGAGACTGTGCAGGGGAGGAGGGGAGGGGCTGCTGCCACCTGGAGCCCCAGGGCACAGGTGGGACATCACATCAGTGCTCCAATGTGCCTGCCTGGTCTCTGCAGGGAAACTCTGACTGACTGGGACCCAGAATGCAGACATTAAGCTGACCATCTCCCTGGGGTGTCACTAGGGATGGGCACTACACCGGGAGAGTCCACCACCCTCAGTGCCCGGGACAGGCTTTACCCTCCCTTCTCTCTCCTCTATGCCTCAGTTCTCATCCCTCCTCCGGCTCCCTCTGGGGAAACAGTACTCTGGTACTTTCTAACATTTGCTGTGGGGTAATGCTCTGGAATCCCCAGGTATTCAAGCCATGTGAATCAGGGGACTCAGGAAGTAAGGGTGCTCTCAGAAGCCAGGCCTGTAGGCGAGTCCTTCCTTTCACCAAGCCTTTAAAAGAAAGTTAGTGCTGTTCCTTTGTAAGTTATAGTTGTACTCCTTTTATATTTTCTTCAGCTTAGAGTCCATGTCAGAACAAGGACCCCTGCTTTGTTGAGGAAAGGGGGACACAGAAGCTGAAAATGCCTGGAAGGGTGCGGCTTCCTGCAGTGGCAAGACAGAGATGTAGTTCTGGGGTTCCGGGCGGACCACAGAAAGAGGTTTGAAGAAAGAAACCCTGCTCTTCCCCATCTCTCTGCCTTGCTCTGAGCCAGGTTTCTGCCTCTTCCCTAGGGATGAAATTTGGTGTCAAGGGCCAGAAAAATCAAAGTCCAAGATTGGCATGGGTTCCTAGGGAATGAAGGTGGGGATGGCTGTGTCCCTGTTGTCCAGACTCATACCGTTTGCCCCCTGCCATCCCTAGAAAGGGCACACGCGGGGCAGACCAGCAGCTCTACCAGTAAGTGAACTGCAAAGTAATTACTGTTTCTCTTCTTCCAATTTGCTTCCGTTGGGCATTATGTCCCCCACGCTGCTCTACCCAGGGGTGCCCTGCCAGGCCTCAGGGGCAGGAGTTCAGCCCTAACATTACTTCTCCTTTTTTCTTCTCCCCACTTTATCACAACTCTGGTTCCCTTGGGGTGGTTTATCTTAGCTAGCAGTTAGAGGACAAAGCATCTAATTAAGCTAATGCAAATGAAAGCCATGAAAATATTTTTCCTAAAGAGCTTGGCACTTTCACCTTACTACTAAAAATAACCACACAGGATACCAAGCTGGGCTAACATGAGGGAACCTTCTTTAAACCAAGACTGTCCTCTTTCCCCTTCTGTAGTCTACAGGCTCCTGTGGAGCAGGCTGGGCTTTCTTACCACCCTCATGCCTCACTGAGAAACTTCGCAGCGATGGAAGGTGAATGCTGGAAAACATCCCTGGTTACGGTTCTCTGAAATGCACCTGGCATTTTTAACTCCAAGTGTCCACAAGCAGATACCCACATCTCTGTCCCGGGAGCTAGTTCTGATCCTTAGCTACCCACTCCAGCCTCCTGACATCCCCAGAACTTGAGAGCTGCCAGAAGCAAAATATTAGATTGTTGTTGACCTCAGAAGAAAATAGATGCAATGGGCCGTTTGTGATGAGAAGGGATTTAATAATCTCCCGGAACAGAAATAATGAAGATGAGGCCAGTCTTCCATTTGTGACATGTTTCCTTGGTGTGCTTTGCTCCTTTGGGAGGGACTTAGGAGACAGGAGCAGGAGAACGGGCCCTCAGATGCACCTGTTTCTTCTGAGGCAGGTGAGAGGCAGCCGAGGCGAAAGCCCCCTTCCTGGTCGGCAGGGCTGCAGAGGGGTGCGCACACAGGCACCTCTACGTCATTTCTCAAAGAGCAGCCAAGGACTGAATGGAGGTGAAATCCTTCCTGCCCGTCTCAGTTTACCTGCTTAGCTGAATGTGGAATGTCACGGAATGCATATCTGAAAAGTCAGTCGGGATTTTGTCAGCTTAAAGGGCAAGAAGGAAGGGATTTGTTGACTCCTGTACGAGGAAGTCTAAAATATGACTCTTCGGATGAGACTGGGTTTAGGGGTTTACATGACACCATCAGTTCCGTCTCTCTCCCTCAGTTGGCTTGTTTGCTCTCACGGTTGGCTTCATCCTGAGGTATGTTCTCTCCACCGAAAGACGGCAAAGATGACTTCTGGCAGTGATGAGTGTCACATTGTTTTTCCTGCATGTCTTTCTGGCTAGCTGTATCAAAAGTCCCGGGGGACTCTGATAGGCCAGGCTTGGGTCAAGTGTCCTTACCTGAACCAATCATTGCAGCCAGGAGGATGAAATACTCTGGCTAGCTCACGTCATGATCTCACCATGTGTGGAAAAGGCCAGGCAAGAAATTGACCATCCTATTAGGTAGAGGAGGATCAATTCTCAAAAGGAAAATATACTAGGCAGATAAAAAATAATATATCCATACACTTTTGTGTCAACTTGCTCATTGCTAATGCAAATTAACATGCAATAGGGCGGGATATGTGAGTATTATAAAGATTTATAAGACATGATTTTTGTCCTTAAACATCATTTAATCTAATCGTTCTGGAAGCTGGTCACATTCTTTACTTAATAATTTGAGGGAACATGAATTAATTCATTGGAAAATATTTGCTGAGTGTTTAATGCCAGACATAGCTCTAGAGTTCTGTTATATAGAGATGAAAGACAACTCTCTTCCTTCAAAAATCTTACAATCAAGTGGGAGAAACAAGCAGACCAGCGAACATTTATAAGGCAGGGCTCTAAGTGCAATGGTAGAAGTGTATGCAGGTCTCATGAGAGCCCCCGAAAGGCGTCTATTCAGCTTCGGGCTCAGAGGAGGTGATGCGAGAGCCGGAGTTTGAAAAACAAATGGGAGTCAGATGAGGTTGGAGGGTGGGGAAGGGTCTTGCAGCAGAGGGACTAGTTTGTGCAGAGGTACAGGGGTGTGGAGTAGGGCAATGTGTTTGGAGAACTGTAAATACAATCAGGCATCGCTTAATGATGGGAACACATTCTGAGAAATGCGTTGTTAGGTGATTTTGTCATTGCGTGAACATCATAGAGGGTACCCACACAAACCTAGATGGTATAGACTACTGCACACCTAGGCTGTAAGGTATGACCTATTGCTCCTGGGCTATAAAACTGCACCAAATACTGTAGGTAATCGTAACACAATGGTTAGTATTTGCACATCTAAACAGAAAAGGTACAGTAAAAATATGGTATTATAATCTTATGGGACCCTGTTGCTAATGTGGTCGGTTGCCGACTGAAACGTTATTTGGTGCATGACTGTAGTTTGAATGGAGTACGTGAAGGGGGTGCAGGGAGAGACGAACCCACAGAGGTGGGCAGGAGCAAGATCACAAAGAGCCCGTGGCAAGCTTACAGATTTGAGCCTGTCGATGAAGGTTTTTAAACAGGGCACGGACACGTCCAGATTTGCAATTGAGCATACCCATTCCGG
>CAUYRT010070454.1:0-10265 GCA_963574885.1 Lepilemur ruficaudatus | reverse complement strand
CTGCCCAAACATCTTGGTTTGCAAAATTAGGCTGGGAAAAGTGCCCAAACAGGATTTCTGAAAAGATTCTTGGGACTTTCTTTTTTGACTAAGGCTTGAAATTCTGCAAGGATTGCAAGATCAGCCTTTTTTTTTTTTTTTATGTTTTGGCTAGAAGCTGGAGATGAAACAACACAAGAAAAATGTTTATGTGTATTTGCAATAAAAAGTTACCTACATTGATTTACATATTAAAAGAGGGTTTGAGTGGAATTATTACTTTTTAGTTTTTTAAGACACAAACTAGAAAATCACGCTTTACTGTGTGCTTCATTTGGATGACAAAAGATAATAAATGGACATTTGTTTAAATAAAAATTTCAGTAAATCTGAAAATTGGTCACACAAGGAAATATAAAGAATTCAGTGGTCAGTGGGAATTTAAAAACACATTCTACCATTTTAAAATATCCTGCAATATTGTTTCCTTAGTGCTCTGTAGTGAAAAGAAGGTGGATGGGATGTTATCTCTTCTCTGCCATGCTTTTCTTACCTAGGAGAAAGTGGTCAGGGCAGGGAAATTTTAAATATCTAAGTAAAATAACTTGGAAATATATGTAAATTAGTTCCAAAATTTAAAGGAAAAGTGGTGAAAGAAGATAAAATTCATTCATTCAACAAAAATGTATCAAGCACTTTGATGTTGAAAATACAGTGGACAAAAATATCTCCCCGTGGAGATTGCAGAGAAATGGTCTAATGGGGGAGGCAAACATGAAACAAGTAAAATGCCAGCCAGCCATCAGTCTGTCTGCCTATCTCTTTCTATTATCTCTATCTATCTATCTATCTATCTATCTATCTATCTATCTTTCTTTCTTTTTATTGGTCATCATTATCTATCTAATTACAGGCCACAATATGTTTTAGGCAGGATATGACTTAGATACCGTTATATAAATGAATGGAGGACTAGAGAGTATCCCAGAGAGTAGTCAGGGAGAATTTGTGATTTAAGCAGAAAACTGAAGAGTACGAAACATCACCCTGTGAAGTATGTGGAAAAGAACATTGCAGGAATCATCATGTGTGATACCTTAGCATAGGAAAATGTCTGGCATGCTTAGGGACAAAAAGAGGATTGGTGCTGGAACTTAGAGAGTGAGGAAGAGAGTGGCAGGAGGTGTAATTGGCACTCTGGCACCAGAGCCATAGCACAGATTCTGACCTTTGGCTGAAATACAATATGCAGACCTTAGAGACATTTGCATATTGCTCTGGGATGGGGCAGGGCTATGGTGCAGGGACTCTGTCTTATTTTCAATTTGAGAAAGCTCTGGCTGCTGTGGAGGACGGCCTTGAGCAAGGCACGAGTGGGAGTGGGGAAGCCAAGGAGGTCACTGCCATCAGAAAGATGTAGCATGAGGGCTGCTTGGACTAGGGTGGTAGTCGTGGAAACGTACAGGAACGGACAGATTCAAAATACAACCTGGAGGTAGAAAAATAAAAGAATGTGGTTACGGAGCATGAGGAAAAAGGAAGACTCAAGAATGACTTGTAAGTTTGGCTTTAGCAGTGAGTAATGGCCACATCATCATCAGAGATGGGAAAGATTAGGGGGAGAGCTAGGTTAGAAGGACAGAAAGAATTTTGAACACACTATGTCTGTGAGACCCACGATAGCTCCGAGTGGAGCTGGAGAAGAACGTAAGCCGTTGGCTGCGTAAATCAGGTGCTCAGAGGAGAGGCCTGGCCTGGTGGTATAAATGAGGAAATGTAATTGCAGGCAAGTGTCCTCTGTGCTTAAACGCCCTCAGTGGATTCCCATTGCTACTGCAAGCAGTGTGAGGTCTAAAATGTCTTGTACCATCTTACCTTTGCAAACGTATAGGATTTGTGATACATGAAATTATTTTTTCTTGGATTCTCAGTTAAAATGTAAAATGGAAAGTGAGCTGCTCGATTCTGCTATTATCCTCTCCCTTCATCATGATAGTATCCTCTGTGTATTCACACTTTATTTTTACCCCAGTAATAACACTTAATAGACTACATCATGATTTATCTATTTATAGTTCTGTCTACTCTACTAGAACATGCACTCATCAAGGACAGGATAGTTCTTATTAATCTTGTTATACTCAAGGCCGAATACCCAGGGCCCAGAGTGCTTGACACATAGTACATGCTGAATAAATCTAACTGGTAATGCATATTAAACAGAGCAAGGAAGAATTAAATTTGCTTGGGGAATGAATTTTATAGACTCTATGTGCTTAATTCTGGAGTATTGTTGAATGGGGGCTGGAAATTCCAAAAAGAATATTTTATGGTCAACTAAATGCCCAAATATGACATATTTGATCTTTGGTGCAATGGTAAATTGGGGTATCTGGTAGATCCTGTGTTTGGCAGTGATAGTTCTGAACTCTGCTGTCATACTTGGTACTCAAGGAGGAAACTAAAGGGGGGAGATGTTATAATAAAAGAAGCCCCAGGTCCTTTTCTCCGCCTCCTAACTTAATCTTCACACATACCATTAGTAGAACAAATGGGTAGTGTTTTCTTTCCACTTCTAAACATATTTTGGCTGCTCCTTGGAGATTTCTTTTCCTCTTCAAGTCTGTCTTAGAAGTCAATTTTTAACTGATTTTATTTCTATAACAATATATTTTGGAGTCAGGGAATACATTTTATGATATATTGTGGCTGGGCTCCTTATTCCCTAGGGATGACTTTGCTTAAGGATGAGACCTGTTCCAGGACAGCCTGGCCTTCTTTAAGAGAAATTAAAAAGCTCTTTAAAATCAGTGTGGTCTTTAATTGGCAACATGCTCAAGACCTCTAGAGCATCTAGTTTCTTAGGTCTAAACTATTCCCAATGGCATAGCAAGTCCCAGAGGACTCAGAAGTTTTAGAACTGCTTTATAATTCAGAATGTGAACAAGGCAATGCCTGGGGAGACCCAGTGCATCAGAAGGAAAAATAAAGCATGAATGGTAGCAACTTCAGCTTATGTTTTGAGAGTGTTTTGCTGCTGTGTGATAAAAGGCAAAAACTGTAAGAGTCTGGAATAAAGTTTACAAATTCAAGTGGCATTGGAAGCCAAGAAGGTAAAGTGAAGGTGTAAAGCAGGCCTGGTGTTAGACAGTGGAGCATGCAGAGCGAACCATGGCCAACTGGGGAGCGCATGCCTGCCCTGTGTGAACCAAAAATATACACAGTCATTAAAAAACCAAAACATAAAACAAAATATAGGAGAATGAGCCTTTAGGAATGTTCATTTGATCATGGTACTCTTCTGCTTAGAACACTTTAATGCCCTCCCTTTTCTCCCAGGATGGAATGTAAAGCTATTTCATTGCTTGCGAGGCCCTACTTGGCCTGGTACTTCTCTAATCACACCTCTTACCACTCTCTTCTGCTTCCAGCCTTTCCAGCCCCTTAGTCTCCTCCCCGGTCTTTGGCACAACCAGCATGTCCTGCTATTAGACATTTGTACTTACTGCATTCTCTGCCTGGAATAATCTTCCTCTAAACTGAATGCACATGCCATCAATTTTGGCAGGTGTCTACTCAAATGGTGCCCTGTTATGGATGCTGTCCCCGACAGCACTCTGCCCCTGTCACTCTCAAGCTCCCTTATTCTGTGTTATCTTTACAATATTCATCACAATAAGACATTAGTATTCCTGGAAACATTTGAAGCAAATATGCAGTATTCAGTAGCTTCATTTTCTTAAATGTGTGTATGTGTGCGTATGTGTGCATGTGTGTGTGTGTGTGTGTGTGTGTTACCAGTGTACCTTGGTTTAATCTTAATTAGACATTTCAGTTTATGTGCATACTGAAGGAGCCGGACTTCATAGGGTTTTAAGTAGCAAACAATTTTATTCTTTTCCTTAATTTCCTTCTCAAGTACATTCCGTTGAATTGCTTTTACCTGCCCCAATACAAACTCTTGGGCATATCTTCTTATCTTCCAGGTTTAAATTAAATAATCTTTAAATTATATAATCCCTTTCCAGATTTTAAAGTCTAGTTCAATTTATCATCAAAGTTTTATTGTCTGTTTTAATTTAAACCTTCTCCTGAATCACCAGCGTGTGCCTTCCTCACCTGAGTCAGGCAGTGTGGTAGACGGTCATGGCTGGCTTCTCACTCTTTCTCTACCTTACCACTCCAAACCTCTTCTGTTCTGCCCTGACTCTCCAAGTGCCACATAAACTGGAAGAGGCACCCTCTGGATGTGGCAGATGCTCTCATATTAGCTATTTCTTTTATGGAGAAGTTTTGTGGGTTCTTCAGAAATTCCCCATCTGGGCGTTTTCTGCTGGACTATTCCTTAGCTCTGACTGAATGACTAAAATCCCCTGTGAACTTCTGCATACAGTGGTACAATTCCACTTTCACCCTGGATTTCCCTATTCGTCCTTCTTAGATTGACTCAAGACCAGCTACCCTCTGTGGGTCAATTTGGCCCCAAGGAAAATTCCTTTATCCTTGACCTTCACCCACTCTTTTCTCCTGCTATTTTTGGTGGAAGAGAAACTATATCCCTCTAAAGGCACAACAGCTCTTCCTGCTCTGCTGAGCCAACTTCTTTCCTTTGGACTTTTCCTTGTGCCTGCTCTTAAACTCCAGGAGACACACAGCAAGCGTTTTGAATGGCTACCAAGACGTTTCTTCATTTGGTGCCATCTGTAATTACCTTTAAAGAAATCCTTTTTCTGTAAATCTCTGGGATGACTTATATATACCCTCAAGGTATAGTCATGAAACCAGTTTCATAATTTTTTAACATGTCCTACATAGATGTTCTAGCATCTGTTAGTCTTAGCCTTTTGACCCATGGACAAAATTCTAAGAAAAAAGAGGATGTCATACTTAATATTCTAGCACACATATATTCAATGTATAATTCATATATTTGTATCACTTTAAAAAGGTAGGCTTTTTTTTGGAATAGCAAAAGCCCTACAACCCAAAGAAATGCAAAATGAGTCATTAATCCTTAAAAATATGCCATAGAAATGAATAGAATCATGTAAAATATAAATGTATATATACTTAAATGGTGTTTGTATATTTTATTTATAAGAATGTAACCATATCTTTAATAGTTATTTAACATGAAGAAAGATCAATGGCAGTATCTGCTAATATATTTGAAATTCCATTATAGTGAGGGCATTATTCTAAGGGAAAAATACAGTGGAATTATTTTAAGGCAATTGAGACAAGATTATCTGCAAATCTTTTCAACAATTTGTCTGTAATGACAGAATTTGTGAAACAATATCAGAGAGAATAAAGAAGTCTTTATATTTTTGCAATAAATAACCTTTTATTCCCACCTCCCCCTTAAAAACAAAGAGACACAATTTTAGGGAGAATGTCGGTAAAGTATTGTGAAAGTAATGGAAAACACGAAGGAGCTATTAATATTTCTGTGCCTCATTATATGTCTTAAATTGCTGTTCCAGTGTCTTAGATTTGCTTAAATAGTTAACTATTGCCAAACATAGCAATAGTTGACTCTCTGAAAAAGAAAAACTGATTGAGCTGCCTGCTTGTGGAACATGGAACAAACAAATGCTGATGGATGCCCCAACGGTATGGAGGCCCTGTGCAGACTGAACCACACCACTAGAGGTGGGGCCATGGGAGAATTGGGTCTTTGGACAGTTAAAATTTGAATCTGCCAAATTTGGCAATGAAATTAAATTCTCACCCTCAAACAAAGCCTGGGGCAAAAAATCTGGGGCACCAAAATGCACAAATAATGTAAGCTATAAAGTAATACAGAATTTTTATTCTCCTTTGAATGTCACTTCTACATAAGAAAGGAACATTCTTTAGAAATTTGGGGCTATCTGAATTGTCCAGGCCTTCTTCATCTTTTTCAATTTCATTCAGGCCTTAAGGAGAAAAGTTTGGGTACAAATCCCATAACACCTCATGCTTAGAATAACAGTTTAACTAGTTGCTGAAGAGTGGGAAAAGAGACCAGCTTTGCCAGCCAGGGTTTGTTTGTGAAACTGATGTGGTATACTGGGCTGAAGCTATTAGTGACCTAGTTATTTGAAACAGATTTAAAATCTCATAATACGAAAGTGATTCTAGAGGGAAGAAGCAGCAGATGTATATTCAAATACCATGGCCCATTATTATTAATAAATAAATAAATCTTTTCTGCCTTGGTCTTGGATGTTCCTTATAAATTGAAAAGTAGGAAATTGTGGAAGAAACCCAAATTTTGCATTTACTCACAGTCACTGGATATTAATATTTATATATCCCATATTCAGAAAAACGTAGCACTACTAAGGTCAACTCTCTGAAATCACAGTGAATTATCAAACTTTGAAAGAGGTGTCTGAAGAACGGAAGACAAATATTACCTTTGCATTAATTATCTCAATAGCTCTAAGCAAAGTATTGTGACCCATACACCAATCAAGAGACAGGAGGAGTTTATGAGAGCCCGAGGACAGAGATCACTGAACATTTAGACTTATGGAAACTGCAGCTCAGAAGTTACAAGGAGAGAAGGCCACTCGCTCAGGGCTATGTACACGATGAGGTCATCTTACTTCTATCTGCTTCTCTCTCTCTCTCCTCCCCTGCCCCAGTAGATTCCCTATTCTGTAGCTGAGGAAGTCTCAAGAGCAGTCCAACAGAACTGAGCTTTAGTTAAGTCTTTGTTTCACATCTGTATGATGGGGGAATTTAATCTATCTCTCCAAATTTCAGATGTTTTTTTTATCAGTTATCCATGGGTGATTATGTAACTTTTAGGCTTACTTCTTTATAGCTAGCTAACTCAGTATCTTAGATGATCAATTCCAAATTCCCCAAAGAGGAATTTTGCCTCTGGACTGTCTGCCTTTTCAAGCATCCATCTCTTGTAGGAGCAGCCACACCTGGGGAGACATAAGAAGAAATACAGACTCAAGTGGTCCACAGTTCATGCAGCAGGAGTTGTGGAATGGTGCTTTCCTTTAGGATGGATGTGTAGGTAGAGGAGACAATGATAGAAATCCTCACTAAACTGTGATTCCCTGTTTTACTCATATAATAATAAGATGTAGTTTCAGTATTGACATATCCTGTAGGTAGATCAGGTCTTCAAATCTAGTTTAAGAATTTTCTGAATTTTCACGTTTCCACTATTGACGAAATATATTGGATGATTTCCAACTCTTCCCTTCCCTCTGATGACATGTGGTTGAGCCTGTATCTAAACTCGAGAAATACATGGTTGTCAAAATGACTGAATTGGTCAGTATTGTTTGTCACAGCAAGTCCTCACAATCAATCCAGTAGTGCCGCAGTCCTTCTGCAATCAGGATTGACTATTATGAAAGCCAGCTGTGGCTCCTCTGTTTTATTGCAGATGGCCACAGCCTTTGATTCTATTGAGAAAAGTAATTTGTCACCAAAAACTCAAATGCTGCCTTCACAGTATTTTACTTTCAAAGACATAGGGAGGATAAATGACCGTATGGAACTGAATGTGGATTTGTCAGACCTGTTACTGAGAGTCTTTTCTGCGTCGCAGATAGGGAAGTGGGAGCTGTTGGTTCCCAATTCTAGAGCTCCTTTGCATAAATAATTTTCAGTGGGTTTAACTGGACATAATTTTTGGTCCTTTGCCTCACACACACATGACTTATGTCTGGGTTTGTAGCTTAATAAGTCCATGTAATTCCTTATGAAAAGACAAATGTATCACTTTAGTCGTAATAATATAATATAATAACGTATGAAGCTTCTAACAAATGGTTTTATTGTTGCACTTATTACTTCCCAATTTTGATAAGCATTTAAGTTTCCATGCAAAATTACTTTATTCATTTCATTAATAAAGAAAGAAATAGATGAAATAGAAGTTTGATTTAGAAGTCTCTGTTTTGCTCAAGATAAGCTGGTAAAAAGACATTTGTTGAAGTTGCTAAGGACTGTATTTTCAAAAGCTCACTGCTAATTTGAACCCTATCAAAGGAGCGCACATGTGTGCACCCATTTTCAGTACAAACCAGGAAATATGAATAATTGAAGTGCTTTTTGTGTTCCAAATTTTCATTAAATATAACTCTAATGCTGGTCCTAGTTTCCAATCTTGTGTCAGGTTTACTTTAGCAAAATGAATTAAAGAAATAATGAACCAAATAAAGCTTTCTATCAGGAAATCCACACAAACTGAGTAAAAAAAAGCTTAAGAAAAGTAATGGATTTCCTACACTCCTCCAAATGTATTCTTTTATTATTTTAAGGGTATATTATTTTGAATATTTAAAGAGCTGATCTTCACTCCTTAAATGAAATCAGATTGGTATCCAGTGTAAGGAATTCCCAAAAGGATGAAAAGACACGTTTCCAGGGACGAGTTCAGGAAATCTTGCTTAATAAATTGCTGCTGCTAAAACTTGAAAAAGAAAACGGAAAAGAAAATAAATGGTGGTAGATTTTTGTGAAACAAACCATATTTTCAGTACGTTATTTGATAATTTATAAAGCACACGTAAGTCACAAGTCACAGTGTTGGGTAAAATACACATGCAGCTATTGTACTCATTCTACGTTTCAATTTAAAAGAAAACATATTATCAGTTTGGATTTTATGGATAAGCTAGAATGTAAGCCTCTAGGAAAGTGTGAGGAATTTATGTGGTTAGACAACCTTGGATTCTGAGTCTTTGTACAACCATGTCCAATCATCAAATAAGTAGGATTTGATTTATTGTTTTGTCCTTCACTTACAAAAAAAGGAAGTGATGATGTTTATCCAAAACTCTTGTAGTGGATGGAAGAGCAACAAAGAGCAATAGGTTAATATTTATAAACCACAATTGAGGTGATAAAAAGTCTGTGAATGCATAAAATAAACATTATGCTAATGATAGACTATTGATCATAAAAAAATTACTTTGCTCCAGGGTAACAACTTTCATTTGTTCTGGAGGTTGTATGTATGTTAGTCTCAAATAGATATTAAGTAATAGTAATAATGATCCGTTAATAGCCCTAAGACTGATGTGGAGAGCAGAGGTCTCAGTATGCTTTCTGCAGGAATTATTATTTTATTATCAAAGTTTTGTACCTGAGATGCGAAAATAAGAAAACCTTTATAATGCTCTGTCAGGTAAAGCTAATAAGCATTAACTAAGGTGACATAATGACTCTCCTATTCTAGCTTTGCACTTAGAAATTTTATAAATAAAATTTATTTTGAAAATAATTTATATTTTGTCTAGTGTTATTAACTTTTCCAAAGGATTTTCTATTTCTGTATTTATATTTTATTTGCTGCTATGACAACTGAATGAAATAGGTGAATATACAGATGCTCTTCACCTCCTGATGGAGTTGTGCCTCAACAAACCCATCGTGAAGTAAAAAAATTGTAAGTCGAGCCATTGTAAGTTGGAGACTGTCTGTATAGGAAGGTCAGAGAAGAATTACTATTCCGCATTTCAATTGAGGATATTAACATTCTTCTAGTCATCTATATTTATAACCTCAGTTTAATCTATTTTTTTCTCCTTGCTCACTATCTTGAATCAATTTTCAGTCTCACATATTCCCAGACCAAAGTATCTCTTACACTTGTCTTTTTCTATTCCCACTGTCCCTGGCTCAGGTCTCATTTCTTTTCATCTGTATTATTGTCACAATCTTCAAATTGGCCTTTCTGCCACTGTCTCTGCCCTCCTTAATCCATTTTTCACTTTATTTATTTTCTTTTTTTCTTTTTTTTTATTTCAGCATATTATGGGGGTACAAATGTTAAGGTTACGTACATTGCCCTTGCCCCCTCCCCGCTCGAGTCAGAACTTCAAGCACGACCATCCCCCAGACGGTGCACATCGCACTCATTATGTATGTATATACCCATCCCCTCCACCCCTCCCATCTGCCCCACTCCTGATAGTTGTTGTTCCTATGTGTCCACTTAGGTGTTGATCAGTGAAACCAATTTGCTGGTGAGTACATGTGGTGCCTGTCCATCCATTCTTGGGACACTTCACTTAGTAGAACAGGTTTCAGCTCTATCCAGGAAAATGCAAGAGGTGTAGATCACCATTGTTTATTGTGGCTGAGTAGAACTTCATGGTATACATATACCACCTTTCATTAATCCACTCATGTATTGATGTGCACTTGGGTTGTTTCCACAACTTTGCAATTGTGAATTGTGCTGCTATAAACATTTGAGTACACAGCAGTGCTTCTAAGTGGGGTTACTGTCATCATCTAGAAGAGGAAATTGAGGCTCCAAA
>CAUYRT010070449.1:0-15000 GCA_963574885.1 Lepilemur ruficaudatus | reverse complement strand
GTGGCATGGTGGCGCATGCCTGTAGTCCCAGCTACTCGGGAGGCTGAGGCAGTAGGATTGCTTGAGCCCAGGAGTTTGAGGTTGCTGTGAGCTAGGCTGATGCCACGGCACTCTACAGCCTGGGCAACAGAGTGAGACTCTGTCTCAAAAAAAAAAAAAAAAAAGAAATATCTATTGGTTTGCCAGGATTCTTTTGTAATTGAAATACCTTAAGATATGAAGTAGCACTGTAATATATGACATTGAGGATTTATTTCTTTTGTCTAAAGTGAGTATCACCTTCTCTTTATTAAAGTCGCATGAATTGCATGCTCACTCTATGAGAATATTAATTTAAAAATAAAATTATCAAAAAGGTGTCATTTTGGCTGGGCACGTTGGCTCACACCTGTAATCCTAGCACTCTGGGAGGCCAAGGCGGGCAGATGGCTCAAGGTCAGGAGTTCGAAACTAGCCTGAGCAAGAGCGAGACCTCGTCTCTACTATAAATCGAAATAAATTAATTGGCCACCTAAAAATATGTAGAAAAAATTAGCCGGGCATGGTGGCACATGTCTGTAGTCCCAGCTATTTGGGAGGCTGAGGCAGAAGGATCACCTGAGCCCAGGAGTTTGAGGTTGCTGTGAGCTAAACTGATACCTAGCCTCTAGCCTGGGAAACACTCTAGCCTGGGCAATAGAGTGAGACTTTGTCTCAAAAAAAAAAAAAAGTGGCATTTTTAATTTCACTGTTAAAATGCTTATATAAATGGATATTATAAAATCAGAAGGCCATCGGGTGTTTATATCAAAGCATAAACTGTGAAAGCCTCTTTATGTAATTATATCTTACATCTGTCTTATAAAATGGTCTAGAATGATTTGAGTCATGATTAACCTTCTGAAAGTCTGAGCCTCCTGAAAGTTCACGGAAATGTATTTTTAATATTTTTCCTAGAAGTCAAACAAATTATTCTTCTATTGTTTAAAAAATTACAAAATTCAAAAATACTTATGTGTAAATGGCAACTGTTGAATTTCTTTTCAAATTTCTGGAAAAAGTAAAGATGTGAAATAATGAGAATAAGGAGTAAAGGCAAATTAGTAATTAAACTAATATAGACAATCATAGATTGCTTTCAGATACTGAATAACAAAGAAAATTATATGATATTATAATGTTAAACTTTAGCTATAACTTCTTTATAAAATATAATTAATATTTATTAATATTTAGGAAGAGGTGAGGAGTCATGTTTTCCTAGAACCATAATAAATCTGGAATACTCATTTCGTCCTTCTCTTCATCTACTATTTCTGTTACCATCTATGGTCTTCTTATCCAAAACCAATGAAAATCCAATCTGGTTTTAAAGGCTGCCCAAAGAGATTGAATCTCCTTTATTAATGATCAATTTCTTTGGTCAAGGACTCTCAAATTAGGCAATTCTTCTCGTGATTAATTATTTTTGAATTGGTTGCCTAGCTCCACGTAATTACCATCCTTTTAAATGACAATCTTCCTGACTGCCATGAAATAAGGGCATGGTCTTCCCCCTCAAAATGGTCAGTTTTAATTGGTTTTCCATTTGAGAGGTGATTTATAACCCCACACATTCATTCAAAACCTTGCAACCTACTTGCCGAGTTAGCCAAACCATCTAGGTCATGTTGCACTGAGTTTGTGCTTCCGCCATCTCATTGTCTGATACTGAATGTCATCAAGGATTCTGATCCTGACCCTGAAGGAACAGTGGTTTTATTGAGTGAGATAACGAGTCTCCTTATTTAGGGCTCCGTTTTTCAAATACACAGTGACTAGCAGGCAGTGTTTCTCATGACTAATGTATCAGGTATCTTCTGTTGGGTGATCTACTCCTATAGAATTCACTTGTGTATATAGAACCATCTTTTCATAAGTGGGAGGCTTTTTGCCACCTACAGAAGTTCCCTTCCAAATTCTATTGTTAAACTGAGGCCTAGGTGTTGGCCTGGAAGAACAATTCAAATCATCATTTACCAAAATATGGTCCATAAAACTCTAAAAATGAGACACCTGTTAAAGCTATTTTCTTTCATACATACGGTTTGTTTGAGGGTTTATACTTTTTTTAGCCTTATGTATTTTTCTGGCACTGCTATTTGCCAGAATAACACATACCCAGCAGCAGTTAATATGTGTAAGATGTGTTTGTGCAGTCATGTCTAAATAGCTGTTATTTAGAGTATTTGAGGAAAGAATGTGTTTTGTCATTTCTCATAAAATTAGCAGTAGGACTTTATTATTATTAATGTTTTTTTGCTGGATTATACCTTGTGAAATCTGGGCAAGAGGTAGATTTGTAATTTATACAAGTAATTTAAAGAAAGTTAATGGTTTCCTCAGGTGTGAAATTAATTCAGCACAGGTTGTGATTGGATGGTATGTATTCTTTAGTGTTTACTGTCACTGAAACAATTTAAAATTATTTTCAACATGCTTTTTCTTTTATTTTACATGATGTCAGTGTAAAACAGGTATGCAACAAAGAGTGAACTAAGAAATAAGTGTGAAAAGAGATTTGTGTATCATATGAAATAGAAAACTGAACATTGGAAGTTTTTAATTGGTAAGGTAACCCTTATTTTTCAACTGAAAAGCTGAAATAACTATGAATTCTTTGAAAGCATTTACAAAATACTTTAATTTTAGAAATACTACTCATGTGAAATCAGAACATAAAGAATATCTGGAAAAAGTACTCTTAATAAAGTCCAGAAATACTATGCAAACTTATATTTAATCTCATTTAAATTTTTCAAGATAATTCAATATAAAGCGTACTTCATCTTAGACATTCTTAAATTATCAAATTTCAACCAAAATTCATTTAAAAGGAAAGTAAGTTAGAGACTGAGATGAGCCAAGCTGAGAGCTTTACCTTTGGAAATATCTAGTCAGATTTTTCCAAATTGTTACTCAACATGTTCAGTGGTGTTATATTAAAATAAAAACAGTGGAAGTGGCAGTGGGGGAGAATTCATGGTTCAAAAATTTGTGGACATCTGGATTAAACAAGGTTATGCAGGTCCCTTAAATATAGGACTTCTTTAAACTGGGGCTGGAGGAAGGCTATGTAATACTGGGTTTCCAAAATTCTACACATCATATGAAACCAGAATAGACCCTGAATAGACAGAGCAACCTTACGCAAACAGAACAAATCGGAAACCATCATTTTACCAGACTTCAAGTTATACTAAAGCTGTAGTACCCAAAACAGCACGGAATGGCACAAGAACAGAGAGATAGACTAATGGATCAGAACAGAGAGCCCAGATATAAAATCATCCTGATATTACCACATGATCTTTGACAAAGCAGACAAAAACATTCACTGGGGGAAAGAATCCCTATTCAATAAATGGTGCTGGGAAAATTAGATAACTACTTGTAGAAGACTGAAACAGGATTCACAACTTTCATGACACACAAAAATTAACTCACAGTGGATAACAGACTTAAATTTAAAGCATGAAACTATACAAATTCTAGAAGAAAATGTTGGAAAAACTCTTACAGACATCAGACTAGGCAAAGGATTTATGAAGAAGACCCCAAAGACAATCACAGCAACAGCAAAAATAAATAAATTGGACATGATTAAATTAAAAAGCTTTTGCACAGCCAAGGAAATAATAAATAAAATGAATAGACAACCTACAGAATGGGAGAAAATATTTTCATGCTATACATCTAATAAAGAGCTAATAACCAGAATTTACAAAGAACCCAGGCAAATCAGCAAGAAAATAATCAATCAATTCTATTAAATATGGGCAAAAGACATGAAAAGAAACTTTTTAAAAGAACATAGACTAATGGCCAACAAACACATGAAAAAATGCTCAACATCTCTGATCATCAGGGAAATGCAAATCAAAACCAAAATGTGATATCATTTATTTCCAGTGAGAATGGACTTTATCAAAAAGTCCTAAAACAGTAAATGTTGGTGTGGATTCAGAGAGACAGACACACTCACACACTTCTGGTGGGACTGCAAACTAGTACGACCTCTGTGGAAAGTAATATGGAGATACCCCAAAGAGCTGTAAGTACAACTACCATTTGATCTAGCAATCCCATTACTGGGCATCTGCACAAAGGAAAGAAAAACATTCTATAAAAAAGACATCTACACTAGAATGTTTATAGCAACACAGTTCACAATTGCAAAGAGGTGAAAACAACCCAAGTGTCCATCAATACGTGAGCAGATTAATAAAATGTGGTATATGTATACCATGGAGTTCTACTCAGCCACAAAAAATAATGGTGATCTAGCACCTCTTGTATTATCCCAGATAGAGCTGGAACCCATTCAGCTAAGTGAACCCATTCTACTAAGTGAAGTATCACAAGAATGGAAAAACAAGCACCACATGTACTCACATCAAATTGGTAGTAACTGATCAACACTTAAGCACACATATATTAATAATATCCATTGGGTGTCAGGCAGATGGGAAGGGGGAGAAGGAGATGGGTATATACACACCTAATGAGTGCTGTGTGAGGGATGGACATGCTTGAAGCTCTCACTAGCTAGGGCAAAGGCAATATACATAACCTAAACATTTGTATCCCCATAATATGCTGAAATAAAAAAAAATAAAAAATAAAAATAAAAACAGAGGAGACACACAGAGAATAAAACTCATTCTGAGAAGATGCTTATTAAAAAAAACCCCACTCATGTGCATATACTAGTAAAACTCAACAGAAATCAAGCAGATGGGGGGGGGGAAGGGATGGGTAAAAACACACCGGACTGGTATAATACACACTATCTGGGTGATGGGCATACTTACAACTTTGACTCAAACTATACAAAAGCAATTCATGTAGCCAAAATATTGGTACCCCCATAATATTCTAAAATTTATAAAAATAAAATAAAATAAAGTAAAGTACTTTATTTATAAAATAAAGTAAAATTTACTTCCAATCCCAAGAAAAAAGTGAATCTTAGCAGAATTTTTCTCTATTCCAAGAAATAGTCTTTATTTCCTATATTGTTCATACTGATAAATGCATTGTAGGCTCTCAAAATGTATTTTTAATTGGCTTAACAATAATGGAATGCTATTTGGTGTTGCTTATAGATTGGTGTATTTAGCAGGAGTGTTTCAGTGTAGCTCCTATGTTTATATATTTTAATTTCCTTTAATTGACATTACATATTATTTCATCACTCCTGGCATTATTGTTCACTTCTGAGGATAAGCAATAGTTTATTCTTTCAAACAGTTTGTGACATTTATGCATGGCTTTACTCATCCTTTTCATTTAAATGTTTGTCAGAATGATTGGAGGAACATAGGATAATTCTATTCTTCTATCATAGGATAATTCTACCTTCTATCCAACTGTGGATTAAAAATATCTGGAAAAACACCAATAAAAAATAACAATATTAAACAATAATACAAACAGAAAAGACAATATAGCATAACAACTATTTACATAGTATTTACATTGTATTATGTGTTATAAGTAATGTAGAGTTGATTTAAAGTATATGGGAGGATGTGTCAGGTTATATGCAAATGCTACAGCATTTTATATGAGACTTGAGCATCATCAGATTTTGGTATCCTGAAAGGGTGGGTTCTGAAACCAATCTCCTACTTATGTTGGAGACCACTGTATTTGTTTTATATAATGTACTGTCTTGTGATCCATGTGCAATATGAAAATGAAAAAGCAACATAACTTAAAGAGTTTCCAGCACACTGAGAGAATGAAATGTGTAGAAATAATCATTATACTATCAAAAAATGCAAGTATGTTAAAAGAGATAAAGATACATACTATTAAAGTATAAAGTAATTCTAATCTCTAGGGTGAAGTTTCTTTGGAGAAACTTCCTGAAGAAGGTGTAAATAAAATGAAGTCCTTAAATATATGTAAATTTATGGAAACTTAATCAAAATAATGGCCTTTTCAGGCAGGGCAGGGAATCTACAAAGAGCAAAGATGTAGTGAAGAGAAATCTCAGGAACTGTTTGGCTAATAGAAAGAAGTTTACTTTTATTGGAATAAAGGTAAAAGAATAAAGATAAAAGAAAGGTAGAAAGTTAGATTGGGTTTCATAAATTGCTGAACTTGAATACCAGTTTATTTGGTAGAAAATGACAAGCCATTAAAGGTTTTCAAAGTGAAAAGATAAGTGATCAGATCCATGCTCTAGGAATATAATTTTGACATTAGAAATTGAAGTAAAATTGGGTAACATGAGACTGGAAGCAAAGAGAACACTTCGGAGAGGGCTTTCAGGGACTGTTCTGCACACTCAGGCTACCACCGGCAGATGTCACATGACATAGAGGAACTCAGCTAACCTTGGTTATTGAGTGTGTTCTCACAGGTTACCATCAAATGATTTAGCAAGAATAACCCTGAGCATAACTATCATTTTTAAAAATGGCAAATGCAGGGGAAACAAGTTTGTGTAAGGGGAAAAGTGATGAGCACCATTTCAGATATATTTAGCTTATTAATATGCTATGAGAATGCTACTAGCAATCAATTTGTGATGTTCACACGGAGCTCTGGAGTTGATCCTGGAGTTATCTGCACAAAGGTGGGAGAGAGGGACTGTGGAGGACTTAGCTGATTCCGAGAACCCCTTCCCCATTCCAATTACAAACACATAAATATAACAGTTTTTAAAACATATTGCCAAGCTCAAAAATGAAAAGAAAGTCCTCAAGTTTCATCAAAGAAAATGTGGTAATCATGCATACTGATACCACAGTAGCAAATGAGGTACTCTATACCAGATATAATCCCTAGTGGTGTGGAAGTGGTATTTTAATGTCAATATGGGAAAAGATAGATGTTCTGCTAAGGCATGGATTTGGAACTATTTCTTGAAGTCTGGCAGCACCTCCTTGCCAATGCAAAGTCACTGGAACCTATGCCAGGCATAATTATAGGTTGTGGATTTATGACACATGAGTATTGTGGAAACTCAAATTGAGAAATTAAGGTAAAAATTTGTTGAGGAACTGGAAAATTCCATAGTGTAAGGGCAGAAAGCAATCAGATCCCTTAATAGAACATTTGGAATAACTCAAGACTCTCATGAATTTATACAGAAACTAAAATCACCAGGAAAAGGCATTCATAATAGAAAACTATAAGCCACATGAGGAAACAAAGTACCTTAAAAGAAAATAAACAAAGGTAAAGAGAAAACAGAAGAACTTAAATAGAAAAGAAGGTATAAAAGCAATCTGAAAAGGAGATTGTAAATTAGCTGCTTAAAATTTTTATAGAAGCAAAGGAAGAACATAATGCAAGAGTAGGACTTTACAAAAAAAGAATGAGGATTTGACAAAAGAAACAAATATTATTTCTACAAATAAAAATAGATTTATTAAAATAAAAGAATTAACAAATGCTTTGAGCACCAGATTACATGCAGATGAAGGAGGAAATAGTAACCTGCAAGTAGGATTTGAGAAAATTACAAGAATGAAGTCTAGAAAACTAAATTAATAGAAATTTTGAAAGTGAAGTTAATAAAGAATGTCTAATAGAATTTCCATATGGAGCAAACAGAGAAAATGGATAGCAGAAATATGTTTTAACAGCTGGTACCCTGAGAAAAGAATCGTTGTTAATATTGAAGAAGTATAGCAAGTCTTGAGGTACCTAGTAGTAAAATGCATATTAGATACAATCAGATAACCCTAAAAAAAGTAGAGAAAACATCAGATTACTATAAAGGAATTATATTGATAATTAGACTTACAGTAAAATTCTCATCAACAAGATCTGAGACCAGAGACTGTGAAGTAATGTGTTCAAAATGACAAGATAGCTGTTGACATAGAATTCTATATCTAGTCAAACTGTTATTCAAGAAAGAAGGTGACATAAAAACATTTGCAGACAAAATAGTCTACTAAAAGATTCAGTTCAGTCAAAAGGACATTGAACCCCAGAGGTAAGGAATGGGATGAAAAAAGAAATGGAGAAGTTGGAGTTTGGGGCTTCAGAAAGGTAGAAAATTATTTGGACTAGGTCTGTGTGAAATTCAACCACCAGACAATCAACGATGAATAAAAAAGTTGTGGCATAGTAGTGAGGAAATTCCTGAGATTATATCCTGTCAGATCTGTGTAATAATATTTTTTTCACAAGGGAATCGATAGGTCAATCGAGGTGGGGCAGTACTGCAGATAGTTGACTGATTTTCAATCTTGGCAGAAAAATAGAACTTTAAAAGTTTAAAAATATTGGCGGTTGGATTCCATTCCCTGAGTTTCTGATTTAATTGGTTTCAAGTGTGTCCTAAGCATCAGTTTTTCTTTGATTATTAAGCTCCCAAGATGATTCTTCTGTGCAGCCAAGGTCGAGAACCATTGTAATAGATTGTCAGAGAAGAGCAGAAGTCTAGAATCTGGTTTTGGTCACTTGACAAAGCAGAGAATGCAGCTCCTTTTCATGATGGTGGGTGCCTTTTCACTCTTAATGAAAAGTGGCATAACTTTATTAGCAAGTGTTGCCAAGCTTTTTCTACAGAAAGAGGCCCAGATTACAATATTTTAGGTGTTATGGGTCACATGGTCTCTTGAATCTACTCAACTCTGCTGTTATAATGTAGAAGCAGCAATAAAGAGTATTATATGTGAAGAGATGGGCATGGCTGTGTTCCAGTAAAATGTTATTTACAAAAGGGTGATGGGCAGGATTCAGCCTGTGGGCCTTAGTGTGCCAAGCGCTGCTTAGAGTATTCAAGTACAATTAAGGAAACATAGTTGAGAACCATCACAGTAGCTTTGGAGAAAGTGGCCCATGTGTGAATAGGCCAAAGAAATGGCCACTCCTAGGCTAAAGAAAAGCCTATGGAAATGAAATGCAGCCTAGTTTGAAGACTGGGAAACCATAAGCCTGGAAAGAGCTTAAAGGGAAAACTTGAGTAAATGAAAATGCCCGAGTGGAGAGTTAAGGTTCTGACAATAAGGAGGTAGCTGTAGCCGAGTAATAATTAGATAACGCAGGAGAGGTTAGTTTGTTTAGTTTTGTTTTGTACTTGTTGCTTTATGTTTGTTTTGTTTTTCATAGTTAGAGCAAGAATATATAAATGGATGGCTTGTATTTCTATTTAAGCACATCGAGATGCATTGGGTTTAGAATCAATGCACTCATATTTTTAGCATCTTACTGTAATCATTGCATCTGTTGTAAGATTATCCTTATCCATCCTTAGCCACATAAGAACATTTTCTTTTCACATGCTTTTATTGAATTTAGATAGATTATCTAAACAATAAACTTAGGTTATAGTGACTGAAGAGCAGAGAGATGGTTTTCCTGTCAAGCATAACTTTCAAATTTTACTTGAATTTGTCCGATTTTTATCTTACCTGTCCTCATAACTACTTGATTGGATTATGGAACTACTTGTTTATTATAATACCAAAACATATGGTGTTTTTACATTTTAATACTTTTGTAATTTCTGCAACCTAATTTGGTTACATCTTAGAATCAGTGGATATGTACTGAATCATCGAATATGTATTTTATTTTTCTACTCCAAAGACTGCTATGAAATTCATAGCGTATCCTCCAATCAGTAACATCTTAGAATCAAGGAAATACAGTATTATATTCTCTTGTGTTTTTTGCCTCCACCTTACCTCTGGCAACTACTTCCAGTGTTCCCATGGAGTTATATTTCTGGGAAACAAATCTGATCTTGTCACTACCTTACCTAATAATTTTGAGTGATCTCAAAGTCCAGACTCCTTGGCATGGCATTCAAAAGCTTTGCTATCTAAAGCTTTTCATATTTTGGCCCAAAATATTGGATCTGCAGTATCATTCCCCACCATCCCTCTCTCTCTCATGTGGCTTGCTTCATTCCTGACCATCAGACACATGATGCATTATTTTAATACAAGTGTTGTAAAAATCTCTGAGGAAAGTTTAATAAAATAGGATTGGTGTTGAGCTGAAAATAGCTAAAACAGGCTTTTCCTAAAGCTTAGTAATTTAAGATGGAAATGGATCATTGTCTTTGCAGGAAAGGCTTGACTTTTTATATTAGAGAGAGTTGCTGAAGAAGCTTCTAGAATATCTTTATTCGGAGACTTTTAAAACACACTAGATACTCCTCTGTTTGGAATGATTTAGGTAAACCCATGAGAAATAAACAAGATGAACTCTGAGGATATGCCCAGTTCTAGGAGTTTTGGGTGATTAATGACTGTATCTAAATGAGGCCAGAACATCCAGATGGGAGGAAAGAGAAATTCAGTAAGTCTTCTACATGTTCTCGATGTTTCCAATGACCTGAATATTTAACAGTTGAATATATGTAATTATTTAAATAAAACCATATATTTCACTGGGTATTTTCTGGTTTTAATGTTAATATGTTGCTATAGTAAACAACTTCACAAGATAATCACTTTTTAGTTTATCCCCATCTGCCATCAAATAGCATATATTAAATTATAATTATTAGAAAGATAGAAAGTATGAGTTAATTGAAAATAGTTCAAAATTGTTTTCTTTTGGTTTAAATATAAAATAATAATGAAAGAATAGTGCAAAATAAATTTTCTTGATGCATTTTTGGCTAATTCTTTATTTTTATAAAATGGAAATTAAGAAATGGCCTATCTACAATATGCATATTTATAAGACTCTGTATTTTTAATTTAGGTATGTGTCTTGTGCCCTGGGATGTCCATATGAAGGAAGCATCACACCACAAAAAGTGACAGAAGTAAGCTACCTCTCCAGCCTTTTGGTTTATGGTAAAATAATGTATATTATTTTTAAAAGTGAGCTATTTTCCTTATTATTTATTGCATCTGCATAAGAAAGACTAAAGAGAACCACGGAATGAGGTACGATCCCTGAAGACATATTTGATCACTTAAATAACAGTTTCTTTTTAACACTGAAGACCTATATGTTGGCTATAACTTTTCAAAGTCAGAAGACAGTTGAGTCTTATCATTTGGGTGCTCAGAGGTGGAAGGAATAAAAAACATCTGTTTTGTTTTATAACACAGTGAGTGACGTTTCTACTTTCCATGAGAATGTCTGGGCGGTTTGTGTGCACACACTTAGACTTTGCCTTGGTTGCTTAGGTAGTGTAGCCTTTCCCCCCGCCCCCACGCATACTTTTGGCACTTAGAGGATGCACTGCTTCATTGTTTTTGTTCTTTTGTGATCCTGTAGATCTTACTACTATGCTGTTATATCAGAGCAATTTCACAACAAAAGATTATAGTTAAGAAGGACTTTCTAATTGAAGTTCATTTTCTACTTCCTATCCTTGATTATTAGTACAAAATGCTCTATTTTTGAGATTATATTAGACTATCTCAGAAGTTCATTTGTATAGAACGTATGTTAATTGTATATAAAGTATATTAATGTGTTGTTAAGGTTGTTAATTTTGACAAACAAGTAATAGGGCACTGAAGCGGTGAAGATGGCATTATTAGAAAGTTTACATTTGGGCAGTATGAACTTTCAGTTCAGCTAAAGCCATTCCTCTTTTGTGCATTCATTTGAACTTTTTACTACAGACTTTGCAAATGAGAGATATCCTATCATCTATTATTTAAACAAGACCTTTGCACACAGAGGCAGATAAACTGAAATAATGAAGCTTAGATTTTGCAGTCCTTCACTTGTATGGGACTCTTCCAAGATTCTGTCATTAATTTGCATCCATTATATACTTTTTTCTTTTTTTTTTTTTCCAGTGGAATAGCATGAATTCTTAATGCATAGGTTTTGTTTATCCTTAAAAGTAGAAATACACTATGTATTAGATTTCTGGAAACTTTAATTTGCATACTACTATAATATGCAGGATTTTATGTAAAATAACCTTGTAAGAGCTAATGGAATATAAATCTTTTTTTTCTTTTTTTCTTTTTCTTTTCTTTTATTTTTCTTTATTTTTTTTTTACAAATCATGCCTTTACTCCATTTTAAGTGTACAATTCAATGATTATTAGTAAATTTACCAAGTTGTACAGCGATTCCCATAACTCAATTTTAGGGGATTGCCTTCCCCTCATTGAGACCCCTAATTCCCTTCCCCAACTACATTTCAAGCATTCCCCTCCCCTCCACAGTGCTCACCACATCCCTCAGATGTAGGTCTACCCTCCACCCCCCAATCCCTAGTGAACATCAACGCCATTTGAGCACCGTAGTATTAATCAGTCAGTACCAATTTGATGGCGAATACATGTGGGGCCCATTCTTCCAATCTTGTGTCACCTCACTTCGAATAATGGGCTCAAGCTTAATCCAGGATAATATAGGCGGTGCTAACTCACTGTCGTTTCTTAAAATAGAGTAATATTCCATTGTAAACATATACCAAATTTTAACAATCCACTCATGAATTGACGGGCACTTGGGTTGTTTCCATGACCTAACAATAGTGAATTGTGCTGCCATAAACATTCAGGTGCAGATGTCTTTATTATAGAATGTCTTATGCTCTTTTGGGTAGATGCTTAATAATGCTATTGCTGGATTGAACGGTAATTCTATTTTTAGCTCTTTGAGGAATCTCCAAATTCTTTTCCACAGAATACCTCCAAAAGAGGATAAATTCAGGCCCCACAAATCTCAGATCCACTTTTGCCTAACACCAGGATTCTTGGTTTTCTTCCATTTGCTCTGCACCACCTATGGATGAAGCACACATGCCCTGGGCTCTCTATTCCTGCACGGAAATGCCTGAGGTGCTGCTGAAGAGAGTCACAGCAGGCAGATTGGAAGCACTATGGTTTCATGATCAGCAACCTTAAAGTAAAGGGGACTTTCGTGATATTGTAATACATTGTGTGGTCAACTCTCTTCTCTCTGAAATTACTATTTCAAACTGTGATTACTCTGTTCAAGCCTCTAGTTTTTGCTTTCCTGTCACCCTGTCCTTTGCATTTGACTTTTTCCCTCCTGGAATGCTCTGTGCATTTTATATTTCAGCTACCTGGAGCCCACTATTTGCATTTGTTAGTCTTTCTGGAACATTCTATTCAGAGCCTTCCTTTTCACCCTTTCAACAAGTTAGTGCTTACTTTATCTCTAGTTGGCACTTAGGCTCTTTCTGCTTGGCAGATGTAGGTCAATTTCTCTTGCTATATGCTGTTACAATCCTGTTTCTTTCTTTCAAAATTCTAATTTTAGCTTGTATTTATGCATTCCTCTGTGAGATTGACTAAGGTGTGTCTTCCCTTGACTTCGGGATCCATAATAGCATTAGCCATCTCAGTATTTGTTTCCCCATTAGATCTCAGCACCTAGCACAGTGCCTGGTGTAAAACAGACACTGGAGAAGTACATGTTGAAAGAATGAAGGAATGAGTACCATGTGCCAGATTGTGTATGAAGTGACTTCTACGCATTCTCATTTCATTTTCACAACCAAACATGTGATTGCTAACATTGTTCTTATTATTGTAATTTTTTTTTAAATGAAGTAACTAAGGCTTAGAAAATATGCTCAATGAAGGTGTTTTGTGGTCGGTATTTTACAGACTAAGGACTGAGGCTTCAGTGGGTTAATCTTCTGCCCAATATGACATGACTACCACAGGTGAAAGCTGATATTAAATCCAGGCCTTTCTATGTCCAGAACCTATGTCTTTGTCAAAATACCATGCTACCTTTATGCAAATTCACATTGCTCTTCCAAAGTAACATTAGTTATTCAGCTGGAACAGACCTTGCAATTTGCCTCACACAAGTGCCGCTGTTTATCAGAAAAAATAAGGCCCGAAATACTTTGACTTTGTCAATTGCAAATGTACTTAGTGACAGAGTTGAAATTGATGCAGTTAACCCTTGAACAACTCAGGGGTTAGGGTCCCCAAATCTCCACATAGTTGAAAATCTGGGTATAGATTTTGATTCCCCTGAAACTTAACTACTAATAGCCTACTCTTGCCTGGAAGCCTTACTGAAAACATAAACAGTCAATTAATACGTATTTTATATTTTGCAAAAAGTGCAAGGTTTTCATGCCTGCAGGCCTTACCTGCAGTGATAGCTTCACAAATTTCCTTTCCTTTCCCCCTTTTTTTTTTTGTCCTTACTCTAGATCATTGATCTTAAAATAGTGGACAACCACAGCTGCAGACTTCAGTCTGTGATATATATCAAGCAAAGCAACTTTTTGTAATGTCACGACTTTTCTTTACTTCTTGGGAGCAGTTCCAACATCACTACTGGCACTTTGCATGGGTCTCATGGTGTTATTCAAGGCTGATGGTGTTGCATTAAACACGAAACATAACAAGGATCTCAATATATCACTTTTTACTGCGATATGCAATTTACTAGAGAGACAAACTTAAGATGCAGAGATTAGCACCACACGGCATTTTAATTGGCTACTCCCATCACTTAAGCTCACCACGATAGGAAAGGACATGATTGTGGAGCTATTACAGTAGTGCAGTGTGTACTACAGTTAATTTTATGCAGTTATGATTTAATACTGCATCTTTATGTTTGTTTACATTTCTCTTGACTGAGAATGGTGCCATGGACAGTTTGTGTTTGTGTGCAAATATTTTGATACATTTTAACTTCTTATAATAGATTTGTATATATTTTATGGTAGTAAATGATAAAATAGTCTAGTATCTACATTCATTTTATGCATTCATGACTTAACTTTTTCTTTATTTTGTCAATATTTCTAGGCTAGTTTTTCTGCAAGTTTTTTCAAATTGTTGCATATCTTCAAAAAATTTTTCAATGTATTTATTTAAAAAATCCATATATAAGTGAGCCCTTGCAGTTCAAACGTGTGTTGTTGAAGGGTCAAATGTATTGATATCTCTTGATTTTAAGGCCTTGAGAAATAACACTTCCAAAGTAAATCTGTAATGTTTCTGTTTGGTTAAGGTGTTGAGAAATGTGAGGCTCCAATAATTGAAATTTATAGCTTATAATTTCATATTGGAACATATA
>CAUYRT010070447.1:0-10791 GCA_963574885.1 Lepilemur ruficaudatus | reverse complement strand
ATGACTTTACCTGTAACCCCTGTCTCCCTGAAATGTATGAAACCAAACTGTAACCTAACCACCTCGAGTCCACTTGCTCAAGGTTTCTTGGGAGTGGCTCCAGGTCATGGTCCTCAAATTTGGCTCAGAATAAACTTCTTTAAAATATTTCAGAGTTTGGATATTTTTCCGTCCACAGATCCTTCTTGGAAGTGTGCTACCATTGCCCAGGTGAGACGCAAATGGGATGCGTGCGGAGATAGGACCGCAGGCCACCCTCTCCTGAAAGCAAGCCAAGCCACAGGACTTGCACAAGCACAAGTGTTACCACTTCTCCTGACAACGCCTTGCTCCTGTAGCCTCTGCCTTCACGTTTAGGGGAACAAAGAACTTGCCAAGTCAGGATGCCATGGCACAGAATGCTGCCAGGCTGGCCTGATTCGGGGAGGCTTTGCTGGGGGTCTTAAAAGGAGACATGCCCCCTTCCAGGTGCCTGCATGGCCAAGGGGAGCTCCTAGTACAAAGGATACAGATCCCTGAGAGAGGTCAGCACTGGGGGTGACACTGGCTCTTGTCCCTCTCCGCATGTCTCCAGGGCTGGGGATGAGTCCTCCAGGCATAAGTCAGCCCCTCCCACTGAAACAAACTAAACCAGAAACTCAAAAACAAAGGCGGGCACAGCACAGAGATGAGATTACCGAGGAAAAATACACTCCGGCCTGGGGCTGCTTTTTGATCCATCGAGGCAGGCAACATAAGGAGGGGGGGTGCTGTGTATCTGGCCTGGGGTGGAGCAAAAGCACAGACACAGTGGAAGCCACTCAGCAGGGTGTCTTCCCTTTAGAAAGGCGGGTAGAAGCCAGCTTCTTCCCACCCAAGGTTTGGGGCCCCCAAACTCATCTCCTCTCCTTCCACCTCCTCACATTGACTTGCCTTTTTCTCTTTGTTTCTATCTCATCTTCCCTCCCCAATCTGCCTTCCTTGTTCCCTCCCTGCCTGCCTTTTCTTTTCATCCCTCCTCCCAAACACAGCCACAACAGGATGTACTTCTGGGTCAGCCTGAAACAACCTCTAGCAGACAAGTTATGCCTGTCTCTTCCAGGTCCCCAACCCCAGCATGAGCCAGGCAGGCACCCCTGGCAGATGACTGAGATGTCCAGAGTCTCTTTCTAAACACATTCCTAACACCCCCTCACCCATCAGGAAAAGATTTGGACTCTGTAGCCTGGGCTAAGCCTGCTCCTGCCCGGCTCTGCCAGTATCCCTTACTGAGGACAGATGGGGTGAGGGGTGACAGTGAACCTTCGTGCTGTCTGCAATCAGTGAGTCACTTGGCAACTCAGCCCACCTTAGCACAGAACGTAGACATGTAGGAGGTCACCCCCCTTGTGGGGTTGCCCATTGCTGCAGTCCCCAGCTCCCAGCCTGCGGACTGGTACCTGTCTGTGGTGTGTTAAGGACCGGGCTGCAGAGCTCTACCTCCCTGCCCCTGCTTCCCATCAGTAGAAAAATTGTCCTCCATGAAACCTGTCCCTGGTGGCCAAAAAGGTTGGGGACCACTGGCCTAGTGGACGCAGGACCAGGCTGCAGATTTCCCAGCAGGGAGGAGGCTGGAAGCCAGGGCAGCTGGGAGGAGAGGTGGGAAGAGAGAAGGGGCACTCCAGGTGGGGATGGATGAGAAAAGGACCCCAACTGAAACTGAGCAAGGCCATTTCAGGGGCAGTGAGTACGCAGGCCAGCCTGAAAGGAATAGAGAGTTTGTGCTGGGGGTGGTAAGAAGAAAACCTAAAAAGCTCAAAATAAAGCTAGTTTGTAGAGGGCCTTGAATGCCAAAAGGAGAGTTTGGAATTTATCCCATTCATAATAGAGAGACATGGAAAGTTGTTAAGCAGCAGAGGAACATTACCAAAATGATGTGTAAGAAAATATCAAAGGACCTTTCTTGTTGCAGCTTAATTGGCACTTGCCAAGGTGGAAAAAAATAGCTGCAACAGAACATGGGTGTGTGCCTTTTTGCACCCTTCCTTTAGCTCTCCCTTTGTGTCATAATGGGTCCCATTGTCATCAGTGGCGTACATATCAAGCTCCATAAACCTATATCTTGCTCTTGCCCTAGAATCCCATCTTTCTCTCCTCAATAAACCTCATTTTTATGCCTGCCTTAAAAAAAAAAAAAAAAAAGAACACGGGCAGGGCATGTGCTACCAATGCCACATGCCCCTGGGGCTTATTGACTGGGGTCCCACTAAAATGCCACCACCTCAAGCTATATGAGCACTTCTGCTGGGGAGCGAGCAGGCAGCCAGGAGAGATGGACCCGGGGAGTGCAGTGGCTTTTCCTCCTCTGTGCTGCACAGGGACTCCAAGAGCTGCACCCTTGGAGACCCAGAATCTTGAAAGAAGAGGCAGGCAATCCAGTCCTTGCTTAGGCAGCAGGGTGCTGATCTCCTTCCGAGCCAGGAAAAAGGAAATAGGAGGACAGCAAGTGGAGAGAGAAGGCACCTGGGGAGCACCTACGCTGCCACCATTTGGTACAATATTGTGTCACTTCCCACGGGCCACAAGGACACCTCGAAAAGTAGCTGGGTTTAAAAACACGAAAGGCCACATATTGTATGATTCTGTTTATATGAAATGTACAGAACAGGGTTGGGCGTGGTGGCTCACGCCTGTAATCCTAGCACTCTGGGAGGCCGAGGCGGGAGGATCGCTTGAGCTCAGGAGTTCAAGACCAGCCTGAGCAAAGGTGAGACCCCATCACTATAAAAATAGAAAAATTACCTGGGCATTGTGGCATGGGCCTGTAGTCCCAGCCACTTGGGAGGCTGAGGCAGAAAAATAGCTTCAGCCCAGGAGTTTGAGGTTGCTGTGAACTATGATGATGCCACTGCACTCTAGCCAGGGCCACAGAGCTAGACCCCATATTTTAAAAAAAAATGTACAGAACAGGTCAATTCACAGAGACAGACAGCAGATTAGTGGTTGCCAGGGGGCTGAAGGGAGGGGGAGGATGGGGAGTAACTGCTTAGTGGGGTTTCCTTTTGGGTGATGAAAATGATCTGGATCCAGATAACGGTGACGGTCGCACAACACTGTGATTGCCCTAAATGCCACTGAGTTGTACACTTTAAAATGACTAAATTGGCAAATTTCATGTTAAGTGTATTTGACCACAATAAGTTTCTTAAAAAAAATAAATAAAAAGTAGCTGGGCCCCAGGTCTGTTGCCTGCTCAATGGCTGCCATAAGGACGGAGATCCAGCAGCAGGATGGACGGAAGGATGGACTTGCAGTAATGTAAGGAGTCTGACAGGGTCTTCTGGCAGTGTCAGAGATCCCTTGCCAAAGAACTAGACCATGCTGGCTTTCTGAAGAGGTCACACATGTGCCCTGGGTCAGTCATCAGCACTGTTCCCGAATATTTCCAGAGCACCCCTCTGGGCACATGGCGCATGGTAACATTGTACTTTGCAGTCCCTTTCTGGGTGAGTGGGGCCATGTGACTAGTTCTAGCCAGTGAAATGCAAGTATAAGTCACTTGGGCACCAACATTTAAGTCCTGATGCAAGATGTTTTGGGAGCCCTTTGTTCCCTCTGTTGGATATAGCGGCTGTCCCATGGGGCTGAGTCCCTGAGTGATGTGATAAGCAGAGCTTCTACTGGCCTGCAGTGGGCACGTGGCATGAAAGAGAAGCAATCACTTGTTGCTCTAAGATATCCAAATTTGTTACCACAGCATCACCTAACGCATCCTGGAAGAATCAGCATTTGGACCTTTGCCTCCTAGACAGTTTTGATGTGCCCTCCCTGTTGGCCAAAGACATTGGCAAACAAGACAGAAAAAACCATCTCAGCAGCTAGCTATGAAAACAGAGATGTGCCCCTTTCCCTTCTCCTCCCTCCCCCAGCACACAAAAGATGCTGGCGGAGGGAGCAGGGAACGGAACAGTGCACCATGTGCGCCTGCTCGGGCCCTATCCTTGAGCGGAGGAGAGGAAAGGAGAATTAAGTCAGGTGAGAGATTAAATTTTCAACACAACTAGACTAAGCAGTAATAACGGGAATGACCAGAAAGCAATGGGAGCTCCCTACATGATAGGAAAGTGAGCATCCACGGATCTTGGCTGGACACAGTCATTGGGTCCCCAGTCAGGATGCCAGCAGGAAGCAGAGGGCACCCTCAAATAGGGCTAACGTAGAAGACCTTCATAGCACATGACTATTTACAGAGTGGTGGGCAAGTTAAGGGGAGTCAGCAGATCTAGAAGCAGTAGGGAAAGCAAGAAAGTAGCTGTGGCCATCAGGAACACCAGTGGTCTATGGGAGAGAAACATGGCCCCTGCCAACCCTCTGTCCATCGGTGTGGGTAACACCCAACCTCATCGTCCCCTCCCTCCTAGCCCCCAGCCGGTGCTTCCTAACTGGCTGAACCCAGCACATAGCTAGAGGGCAGGAGCCCTTTGATGCACCCATGAAGGTCTATCTCCCAGGCTCAGAGCATGGGGGAAGAGTGGAGAGTTTATCAAGAGGTACAAATGGACACTGTCCAGAACCTACCTCTCCCAAGCCAAGACTGCTCCATAAATTGGTTGCAGGTGTTTTAGGAAGATTATTTTTGTTTATGGGTGATGTTCCAGATAGGGCAGGATGGAGTGGAAGCAAGAGGAGTGCTAATAAGTATAATAGCTCTTGTCAGACAATGAGCAAGAAGGTAGAAGGAAAGGAGGAGGAGGCAGCAACTAAGGGACTAAAGGAAAGGAGAGGACACAAGGGAAGAAGTAATCTGAGCACAGTGGCTAAGGAGGAAAAGGGCTGGGAAGTTTTCTTGGGTACCTGTCTTGGTACCTCTCTGATGACCCTCCAGGGAGCTATTTCAGCAGCGCAGTGAGGATGAACGCTGCATCGGTTTAGCATCCTGGCAGGAAACAGATGGACACTCAAAAGGGTTGAACTGTAAGGAACATAATAAAGGGACCATATAGGGTATAGACGGTACTAAGAGAACCAGCAAGAGATAATGGCGCACCCTGAGATTCACCATCAGGCTGTTTCCATCTCTGAACCTGAAGGGGCAAGAGAGGGTGCGGTGACTCTAGAGGCCCAGAGGAACCCCTCCACCAGGAATGGTGCAGTGGGGGGACATGGCCTCTGCCAGACCCTTCCTGAGGCTGCGATGGAGGGTCAGAGGCAGCAAATGCCTCATCTCCCTGCCCTCTCACCTTGCAACCTCCCGCTGTGCCTCCCACTGAGGGAACAAACCAGAAACTCAAGGTCAAGGGAGCCTGAGGGCGCAGAGAAGGGCAGAGAATGATCTGTGGGGGGAAGAGGACAAACAGAAAACCCCACCAAACTGGAGGAAGTAAAAACAAGTAGACAGCGAGGAAACAGAAGCTAAGGCAGAATTTTTTCTGTGTAAAGCAGAAGACAGATAAGATAACAGTAACAGCGTCAAGCAGAGGTGCTTTCTCAGTAAGAGAGACCAAAACAAGCTTTAAACTGAGACCCGGTTCACCTAAGCCACACCACTGAGGTCATTGTGACCCGGCTAAAATTTAATCCTGGCTAAAATCGTGTTGAAAAGTTTCTGTCAGAACCATGCATCTCAGATGAACCAAAAGATTCCAAGGACAAAGTGCAAGGGGCAGCTCAGTCACAATGCCACGCTGCAAGTGCCTGTTGACACTAACTATCCATCTTTCACAAAAAGCAGGATAATCTTTTAAGAAAAGGAAGACTTTCAGTGGTCGTAACATAAAGGCTACTGTATCACATCTCTGGCTCCCTGGAGGCTGGCTGGATCAAGTTCAAATAATTTCTTTCCCGAGCTGCTGTTGCCAAGGAGGATTTAGAATAGCAAACAGTGGTGGTCAGTCCAGGTGAAGCTGCCTGTGTCTTTCATCCCTTCTTCCTGGGCATTTTGGAGAAATCGGCATCTGACTTTCCAACAGCAGCCAACTGTAGTCAACAAATGCGCTGTGTTTATTTTTAAAGGGTTAGCTGCTCTCTGCAAAATCACTCCTCAGAATAGTTAAAAAGGAAGACTTCTCTTCCTTGCCATTGGAATGGCGTGCAGGTGAGCATCTGAGAAGGCCAGCGGAATCTGGCTCCCTGATGGGTAGTTAACCAGGAGAGACAGCACAGACCGCTGCAATCAGCATGAATTGAAACAGCTCAGAAAAGGGGGAAGTGGTGAGCGGGCTTAGAGGGTTAGCTGGGCTTTGCCAGAGAAATGAGGAGTAAGCCTTCCAGAGTTCAACCTGCTCAATGATTCATCGCCAAAGTCAGGGCCCAGAGTACAGCTGTGCAGGTTGTACACTGCATAGACCCCGGCTCTCACCCCAAATTGCACCCCTCTGTGCTAAGGGGTAATGACCGTTGAAATCCAGCATGTATTCCATTCCCCATGCTGTGCAACCTAGCGTGCAGGTGTGTCTGCCTAGAAGAAAAGGGTTTTTTTATTTTGCACAAAGATGTTATCCACTTGTCAAGCCATGTTCTCTAGGGACTGCACTGCCCAGAGGTAGAAGGAGCAGTCTATTTCTGATTCTAACAAAGATGTTATCCGTGCTTACAGCAACACCGCCCAGAGTCTTTCTAGTTGCTAATGATGCATTTACTCTTCTTGTCTTTCCAGAAAGAAACTTGCACCGTAGTCCCAGCAGGACTGGGAGAAATTCAGAAAAGATAATAACAATAATAATAATAATAACAGTCCTTCATTTTTTTTTAGCCCTTACCGTTTTAAAAAGTACTTTCCTATCCAGGATCTCATTCAAGCCTCAGAGCAACAGCAGGTTCAAACTGGATAAAGGTATCCTTTCACGTGTAACAATCGTGGAGCTGGGACTCAAAGAGTCGGAACTGAAACCTCAGTTTTCAAATTCTCTGCTCTTTGCACAATATAAATCAAAAAAGAATCTACACATTTAGAAAAGCTTCCAGGTATCGAGTTGGACAGCCAGCACCCGTTTGCCTGTCTCCTGGGTAACAGAACAGAGATTTTCCCCTGGGACCTGCTGCCAATCCCAGTCTATAGTCTTCAGCCCAGGGAGAGACAGACAACTCCAAGCTGCTTTGGTGGCTGCTTCAGGAAGGAGCACGTGATCCCACCAGAGCCAAGGAAGGGCAAGGAGACGTTTGCAGCATCTGAGATGGGAGGGAGGCCACCGCTACCTCTTTTCCGTTGGTCTTGAGCATGGAAGCTTAGTCTGGAATTATTGGCTGCCATCCTGCCCTCATGTGGAATGTGAGAAAGCCAATGTGATGAAAGGGAGGCCAATAAGCAGCATCCTGGTGACATCATTTGAACCTCTGGATTGAGTCACATACCCAAGTACTTAGTATTTACTTGAGCCAATGTAGTTCTTTCATTATTTAGGCTCGAATTGTATCTTCTGTCACTTACAACTAAAGGCGTCACTAGGCAACTACGATTACATCATCTGTCACTTGGCTGGTTCATGTAGTTTCTTCTTCTATCTTATTAGCCATGTACAGATGCAGGCAATGCCATTCACAGTGGATGCCTAGCCTGCTGGACATTGTGAGGCAATTGTGTGGTGTAATAAGAATTACACTTAGTAGAAATTGAGCTGTGTTCTAATTGTGCCTGGACACCTGCATCAGATAGACCCCTAGCAGTGAAAAGATGGTTCCCAATGGTAACGTAGAAGTTATATGAAAGACAGAAAGAGAATCTTCTCCCTCAAGCATGGGACATAAGTCTTCCCCTTCAGTCTCACTGGGCCATCTCAGGTCATGTACTCACCATTGGATCAATAGCAGCTGCCAGGAGAATGTCATGTGTTGACTGGCTTAGACTAACCAGGATCTACCCTGGAGCTGGAAATAGTGTCAGCTTCTCCTGAGTCATAATGCGGAGGACAGAGCCCCAAACTGGCATTCTATTGAGAAGAAAGAAGTAGAGACTAGATGTTGGGTAAGATCATGAATGTCATCATAGTCTAGGTGTGGTGGCTCATGCCTGTAAGCCCAGCAGTTTGGGAGGCGGAGGAGGGAGGATTGCTTGAAGCCAGGAGTTCAAGTCCAGCCTCAGCAAAATAGCAAGTCCCCAGTCTCTCCAAAAAAAAAAAAAAAAAAGGATGTCATTATAACCACTACTTGACCATGTGAACCTGGGTGTATCCCTGTAACTTCTTATCTGCAAATTGAAGAGGGCAGAATCAATCAATCCACACTCCTTTCCTACTCTAATATGCTATGACTCTGTTAACTCCCAACCCAAAACAGGTACGCCACAGGGGTGGCATGGCAAGGAAAATTGGTGATGGTAGTAATTGCTCACGTTCATTCATGTCACACTTGCTTCATGTTGAGGGAGAGGTCTTGATAGGACAGAGATGTGTTTAGGAAATCCCAAAAATCCAACCCATAAAACATGTAAACTTAGATGGGACTACATACATTTGCTTTACAAAGGGATTTACCATAGTTCTCTTTTCTGTTTCCTGTTTATTTTTAGATATTAAGATCCTGTGATATCCTAAGACCAGGCGTGGTGGCTCACGCCTATAATCCTAGCACACTGGGAGGCCAAGGGGAGAGGATAGCTTGAGATCAGGAATTAAAGACCAGCCTCAGCAAGGGTGAGACCCTGTCTCTACTAAAAATAGAAAGAAATTAGCTGGGCAACTAAAAATTTAAAAAATTAGCCAGGAGTGGTAGCTCATGCCGGTAGTCCCAGCTACTCGGGGGGATGAGGCAGAAAGATCGCTTGAGCCCAGGAGTGTGAGGCTGCTGTGAGCTAGGCTGACGCCACGGCAGTCTAGCCCAGGCAACAGAGTGAGACTCTGTCTAAAAAAAAAAAAAAAATTCTGTAATGTCTTAAGTTTGGAGAAACTACTCTTATAATCTTTTGATTTTTCTGTTTTGTTTCTTGTTTGAGGAATTCTGCTATTCTTTACATTTGAGAGGGCATTAAAAGCTATTTTGTGCAATGAGTACAGGAAGGAACTCAGAAGACTTTCCAAGAAAGTGTGGGAAAACAAACTTAACATGGCGCAGCAGCGTTCAACATAAATCAGCTTAGTATCCTGTGTGCTTCAATAGCTTCCCTTATCACTCCTGGCCTTTATTAAGGACATTTGTGTCCAAACAACAGCTTTCTCCTTTCCTTCTGATATTCGTGCTACTACTTTGGCATATGCTGAAGTCATAAAAATGAGGAAGCGGCATAGCAGGTGTATCTCCTGGTTCCACAGCCAAAATTTGATATCAAAGCTTAGCAGCTTCTAAGACCTCGAGGACAAAGCTGTCTTTAGTCCAAGCTGACATTCAGCACCTCCTCCCATGACAATTTCCAGACTCCTCTTAATTGCCCTGCTACCTCTCACTTGTGCCCTCTTTGATACCCATTGCTATACATAAGCAGGGCCATGTGTACCAGGAACTCTGGCAGCATGTGCACACCTCTGTGCTAGCCTCCATGCTAGCTGCCTCCTCTAGCCTGGCTTCAGACAGACCCCATGGAAGGTGAAGTTTACCTGCCAGCTTAGTTCAGAAGTTTTGTCAGACTCAAGACCAGGCGTGGTGGCTCATGCCTGTAATCCCAGCACTTCGAGAGGCTGAGGCAGGAGAATTGCTTGAGCCTAGGAGTTTGAGACCCCAGCCTGGGCAGCATAACAAGACCCAATCTCTACAATAAATAAAAATAAAAAAATTAGCCAGAAGTGGTGGCTTGTACCTGTAGTCCTCACTACTCAGGAGGCTGAGACAGGACGATCGCTTGAGCCCAGGAGTTCAACGCTACAGTGAGCTATGATCATACCACTGCACACCAGCCTGAGACTCTGTATCAAAAAATAAAATTGATAAAATTAAATAAAATTAATTTATTTAATTTTATTAATTTATTTTTATCAATTTTAGTAAATAAAATTAATAAAATTTATTTATTTATTTTTATTTTTTGAGACAGAGTATCACTCTCTTGCCCCACGTAGAGTGCAATGGTATCATCATAGCTCACTACAACCTCAAACTCTGGACTCAAGCGATCCTCCTACCTCAGCCTCCTGAGTAGCTGGGACTGCATGTGCTACCATGCCAGGCTAATTTTATATATATATATAGATATAAATATAGATATCTATATATCTATATATATATATAGATATGTTAGTTGTCCAGCTAATTTCTTTCTATTTTTTTTAGTAGAGACAGGGTCTCGCTCTTGCTCAGGCTGGTCTTGAACTCCTGAGCTCAAAGGATCCTCCCACCTCGGCCTCCCAGAGTGCTAGGATTACAGGTGTGAGCCACCACACCCGTCCTCTCTGGTGTTTCTGAGGACAGAGAGTCTGCTTCCCCCAGCAAAGCAGCCAAGAGAGGAGAGTCAATCCATAAAACAATAATAAAAGTAAGTTGTGGAAATGGACTGGTCTACTGAAAAAAAAATAAATAAATCTTGATTTTAAATAGGTTTCCACTTCCTCACTGCTTTAGAGTTCACAAAATGACGGTCCATGGATCTGATCCCCAAATGTGCTTTTCAGCATTTAGAGTTCTTAATATTGAGAGATTCTGAATACAAATCCTAATGTGTGTCTCTCCTAACAAAAAAAAGGGGGGGCTGGGTGCGGTGGCTCACGCCTGTAATCCTAGCACACTGGGAGGCCGAGGTGGGCAGATCACTCAAGGTCAGGAGTTCGAAACCAGCCTGAGCAAGAGTGAGACCCCATCTCTACGAAAAATAGAAAGAAATTAATTGGCCAACTAAAAATATATATAGAAAAATTAGCCGGGAATGGTGGCACATGCCTGTAGTCCCAGCTACTCGGGAGGCTGAGGCAGAAG
>CAUYRT010070446.1:0-17613 GCA_963574885.1 Lepilemur ruficaudatus | reverse complement strand
CTGCCTCAGCCTCCCAAGTAGCTGGGACTACAGGCATGTGCCACCATGCCCGGCTAATTTTTCTATGTATATTTTTAGTTGGCCAATTAATTTCTTTCTATTTATAGTAGAGACGAGGTCTCGCTCTTGCTCAGGCTGGTTTCAAACTCCTGACCTTGAGCGATCCACCCTCCTTGGCCTCCCAGAGTGCTAGGATTACAGGCGTGAGCCACCACGCCCCTCCCCCACCCCGTACCTTTTAAATTTTATCCATTTATTCAAGTTCATTATGCTTGTATTTTTATCTTTTTTTGCCTCTATACTACATTGTAAAGTTATTTGCAAACAATGGGTGAATCTAAATAAAAATTTATGAATTATACACCCTCTTATTTTAGCTTCAAGTACTCTTGGGACATCATTACTGATAGTATAAAAATTTTTATAGATTAAATCTGTAAGGAAACACCAGATGTTTTTCCTTGTCCTGTAAGGGTTCACTTTATGCTCACTCACACACAAATAAACAAACAAGGTAACAAATAAACAAACAAAAAACCTTCAATGCCAGAGAACTATGAAATGCTGTCTTTAGGAACTGCTTATAGTAATGTATTCTTTTCCACATTGAAAAAGTAACTGTACACTTGAATGAGAGTTTCTAAGGCAGGTAAAGTTGAAAGCAAATCTAGTGAATTATGTTAAACCTCACTTGAGTGGGAAAATAAAATGTTACATGCAATCAAGGTCACGGTATTATATTTAACTTTCAGAAACATATAACTTTTGAAGCCCATAAGCAACTATGCCTAGATCAGTATAAAAATTCATACTTGTGCCTGATGGATTATCTCCCAACATTGGGCTTTAAATCTCTAAGAGGATGGAGTATGTATAAAGTTATTTAACAAAGGCTTTCTATGTCTAGCAAACTCTTTGAGATGGTATTAATAGTTATTCATAATTAATGAAGAATTTCCTAAATCTTCCTTGAGCACAGGTTAAAGTCTTTTAAGATGAATTACATTAGTATTGTACTTATGTCCTTTATACATTTTTTAAAAAATCATAACTCTATGGGGGAAAAGGCAACACACATAACCTTAACATTTATACCCCCATAATATGCTGAAATTTAAAAAAGTCATAACTCTAAGATAACTAAGGATGATCTATTTTCATAGGTGTTGCAACTCAAACCATAAATCAAACCATTAAACTCAAATCTTTTTTCAATTATTAATTATTATGGATACATAATAGCTGTATATATGTATAGGATACATACCCCATTTTGATACAGGCACACAATGTGAATTAATCGTATCAGGATAATTGGGGTATCCATCACCTCAGGCATTTATCATTTCTTTATCTTAGGAACATTTCCAATTCTATTCTTTTAGTTATTTTAAAATATACCATAACTCTTTGATTATAGTCACTTTGTTGTACTATCAAATATTATTCATTCTGTCTATAATGTCTAACTATATTTTTGTACCCATTAACCATCTTCACTTTATCCCCCCTCCCCACTACCCTTCACATCCTCTGATAACCATCATTCTACTCTCTGTCTCTACAAGATCAATTTCAAATTCAAATCTTTTAAAGCAAAGATTTTTATTTTAGTCTGGGCTTCTTGTTCTTTCCTAAGAGTGTGTATAATAATCTTTTAGGTAGTTCTTAGTGGGCATCAGCCCCCTTGCGAAAACTTACATGGGTATAACCATGTCCATCAATGTCATAACCAACACATGCTTCTAAATGAGATCTATTAGAGGAGGTTCATACAATCCTGAGCCTCAGAGCCTGTGAGGAGGATTCTGGGCCCAAAAGCCATGTCTCCCACTTTGGTCTAAGAAGCCTCTCAGTGGAGATTAATAGTGATCACCATTAGTCCCTGCTGAAAGTCATTTGGAAGAGAATAACACTCATCTTGAATTAAGGAAGAGGCTGAAAGCACAGGCCTTCTTTTGGGAACAAAGGAACAGAGAAATCTGACCTAAAAGAAAGGCCTGCCTGTTATTCTAATGCTGTTCTTAATGATTAGATTTGAATAGTTCATAAAAAGGAAACTGAGAGTTAAAAAAATTGAAGGCAGTTTTTGTCTTAGAAGGCAAGGACCCCTTTGTCAGGAGGCGGTCAGAGGTGAGGCAGCACTCGTGGTGCTCCAGCATGCAAGACCCAGAAGCAGTGAACCAGGAGAAAGGATTTCAAACCTGGTTGTTTAACAGTATAGCCCAGAAACCAATAATCTAGTTATTTAACAAGCTTTCCTGATGACTCAGATGTACAGCAGCTTTGGGAACCTCTGGGTTTTATCTGCTGAGACAGAAAGAAACAAATTGAAGATACTAGAAGCTGGGTTTGGGGGGGGGGTGCCATCAGAGTGAGTGCAGCTGGAACACGACCTATCTGGAGTGGATCAGAGGAATTGAAGAACCAGATGCCTTGAGGTTGTGTCCTAGATGCTAATGGGTGGGTAGAGCATATTGGAACTCATAGATGGCTAAAACAAAGTAAAGTTGGGATAAGCCTTGAATTCTCAGCGGGTAGGAGTTGCTAAGTGGTACGGTATAATTTAGTGATCTGCATTTTGGAAAGCTGGCATTTTCTGTGGAGGCTATTGAAATGCCGTTAGCATAATTAGGATCAAATCATCGTCTTTATCCTTGGGCAGAATGGATTTGATGGAAATAGTAGGAACTCTTACCTCATTTTAGTTACAATCAGGTTTTTGGTTAGTCCTTCCAGAGTAAGCATTGCTTTATTCAGTAAGTTCTTCATTTTCCATACCTCTGTCACTGCAGCCTGGCTGCATGTGATTTAGAAACAGTGAGTAATTAGAAAGGAGAGGAAGTGGGCTAGGACTACATTTTTGCAACCACTTCTAATTTCTGGTATTTCGTTTCCATGGACGCTGACTGATTTAAAGCTATGTCCCCTATCCCAGTTATGAGTATTCCCAGCTGTGATTAGAGAAGCTGCTGCACTTAACTCTGAGGCAGTGTAGGCATAGCTGGTCCCAAGCCATGCCCTTGAGTAATTGATAGTGAGAACGAATTTAAATGATAAAGGGAACAGACATCGGAGAATAGAAATAAAAAGCAGAATTTAAACACTATAAACAACGTTATTTGGGACTTGAAATTTTCCTTCATCTTTAACATTCTTATTCTTTAGTCATAAAAAACTTCTTTGAAGATAGGTACTGCATGGTATATACATACATACACACATCATGTAGTATTTATGATATATATATGTATATAATAGATATGTATGTATATTGTGTATGTATAATAAGTGACATACTAAATCAGATGGTCATAGTAAAAAAAAAAAAATTCAAATAGTTAAAAAGGGCATAGGATGAAGTGTAAAGAGCTCCTACCCACATTCCCTGCTTTGGTTTCACTCTCTGGAGGTAACCATATCTTCTGTATGTTTCTTGGCTAATACAATATATATGCACACAATATGTATGTACAATAATATATTTAATACAAACGTATGCCTATGTATACCTGTATATTTACATAGAAATAGTCACATGTGCAATATACACACATACTCATATATCCTGTAAACAGCACAAGTAAGATGATATCAGTAAAAAGAGCTCTATTTTGTCACTCTAATAGTTACAGAGTATTGTAATATCTGGATTATAGTTGATTTAACTAATTCATAGTCTTAGATTTTTTTTTTCTTTTTGTAATTATTACAAAAAGGGCAGCACTAAACCTCTTTGAATAGATATATTTACAGTAAAGTGTAATTAATATATCATACTTTGAAATGGGCCATGAATAAAAATAGGAAGTTTGAAGTGTAGGTTTCAAACTGGTGAAAAGACACAAGATAAATGAGAAAGAAAAATCAGAAATGATGAAAGATAGTGGCAGACACTAAACTTAATACCAAAACTATTCCACTTAGTAGTAAACTGCAGTGAATCTAAACTTTATAAGCTACATTTAGTTTCTTATTTCAAATATGAGTTTTAATTTTGTGATGTTAATGAGCCTACATTTTAGTGTCTGGCACATAAAAGAGCATGAACCTATACCCCATGAAACTATCATTCTTGCAAGGCATTTTAAGATCAATCAGACACATTTAGAAAACAAATTATGATAATGATTATTTTTTCTTTTAAAATTAAGGCACTTTCAGCTAGTAAAAAAAAAGCAAACAAGTTGAACCTGAAAGTATAATTTTGGAAGGTTAATTACAGATAAAAGAAAATTTGAAAACTTGGATTATAGAGATGGTAGAATCTGTTTTGAGCCAAAAAGGAACAGCCAAACTGAAAAACATATATGTAGCTTTATTTGCTGACATCAACAAGGGATGTCTTTTCAAGTACTCAGAAACACTGGAGAACAACCAGTTACTAGACTCACATTACCTCTATTATTTGTCATATGGTTTTATTAAAGCATAGATGATTTGGTAGTTCCATTAGTCCCGAATTCTCAATATTTAAAATGATGATCCCTGTGAAGACCTATGAAAAATTGTTTGTTGGGAAATAGTTAGTGAGGAATTTTTCAACAAGGTATACAGTTTGTGGTGAGCATTAAATTGACTGGAAATGTAACCAGATGGGTATGTACACTGAAAGGGTCATATCACGAAAGGCAGAGCTGAAGTATGGTAGCCTTCATTAGTACTACTTTTCATGCCAAATTCCTTAGCTGCAGCAAAGGCTACTTCATCTCAAAAGATTCACCTTTTAATTTTTTTAAGGAGCTCAACACAGTGGTAAAAACCAAATTTTATAAACGATAGTGGTTGAAATTCTGATCCAAAATTTAGCCCTCTTACTGACAAGTGTAAGAAAAAGCTATGAATATTTTTATTACTCATGACAGGATCACTATAATGAAAATGAAGATTGAGTGTTGGGTAAAAAGTTCATGGGGCTTATGAGTTGTTTGAGACTCTTAGTTGATTAATAAGTTCAAAATTATACTATTAGTTATAAATATAGAAGTCCATCAGTCATTTTTTTTCTTTATGATAAAACCCTTTTATTCTTCCCTGAGACAATAAGAAAGATAAACCAGTGGGTCAGAGACCCTTTCCATATATCACTGGACACAGGTGACTTGACCTCTCAAGAGAGGGTGAACTTACTAAAGTATCCACCAGTAATAGTCCAAAAAGATTGTTTTTTCCTACTTTTTGCCATCATTTGAGTGACTATGCTTAGAAATAATTCTGACATAGCTCAAAACAATAAAAAAGAACAAAACAAAAACAAACTGTTGTTATTTGTATCCTCATAGTTATAAAAGTAAGTCTCTTAAATAACAACATGGTGATAACCTCATCAGAGAAGTCCTGAGATGAGTGTCAGCCAATTTTTTAAAAGGGAGAGATTCAATGCAACTGGATCTCATTCATCAACCAATGTAACAATAAGTTTCCAATGGTAGATTATTTTAAAAATAGCTTTAATGTTGAAATAATCATAAAGAGACCAAATTGGTTCCACTGTTAGTATGCTGACATGGAAAAGTTGAAGAAACATAGCTATAATGTCTTAACTGCCATAAATTATTATTCAAATAGTTCAAACTACAAATTGCTTCTTAACATTAAATGTTTTATGCAAAACAGTTGAATGATGTTAAAAATAAATTTTGCTTAAAATTTCCAATTTTCCTGTTCTTATAATTTGAGGAGATGACCTGTGGTGATTTTACACTAATAATTTTTCTGTTTTTATAAGTGGGAGTTGAGAGACTTAATTAGGGTATTTTCTTAAGAGCTGAAAAATTAATAATACCTTCTTTATTTGTGCTGAAGTATTTTTATATACAAGTAAAATATAGTTTGTGGGATATTAGCAATATTCATTGCAGAATGGAAATTCCTATTCATTGGTTGGAGTCAGCTATATACAGGGGATTCCAAGTACTCTAATGAGAAACATATTTTCATAATTTTGCTTAGGGCTCAACTAAAGATGTGAAATTAGCAGTGTAAATCATCAAAACAAGGAAATAAAAATGGTCTCAGTAAGAACTTCATACAAATTTTATTCCATGGTTTGTATTTTTCATGATAGGCTTCTGTAGCACAATTATTTTAGGAGCTATAATTTTCAAATTAAGCTCTGATTTCTAGGTCCTATTAGGTCTACTTCATATTGCATTTAACTCTTGCTTTTATTTCTATCTAAATTGTATTATGTGGATGGTGATTGTGGAAACATTATTATAGTTTTCTGAGTCAGGAGTTGCCATCTAGATCTACCTTAACTTTTTTTAAAAAACACTCAATATCTTGCATTGTCATTAAGTTATTAGCAGTGACTCCTTAGTCATTATTCTTAAAGATTTTCAATGATCTAATATGAAATTCTGAATAAGTGTCAATAATAGCTTTTCCTAACTTGGTTAGAATTTAATGCCTAAGGGAAACTTCTACTCCCCCCTCAAGTTAATAGTAGTTTTTACCCTCTAATTATCTTCATTAAGAGGAATTTCATATGATCAAAACCTCTGGAGTGGAGATAGAAGAACATTGGGCAAAATATACCCACAGAGCAGGAGGTTCTATAAAGAGATTGAAAGGAATAAATGATTGCTTATTGCTTACTTCTAGCATGCATGCATAGCTAAATAAATTATGGTTCTTTAGGGCGAAATAACAACATCCAAAATTTGGGAGAAAAATCTTCTAAAATTCTTGGTTTTGCTGCCAATGTACCAAATGACTTTAGTTGTGAACCACTGAGTTAAATCTATGACCGAGCTTCTCTCTTTTGGACATTTTGTTAATTAAATCATGAGGATGCAAATACTTTACATGCTTAATTTTCCATATGCAAATTTTATTTACAACTCTGTGGCAATCAATGCAACTATTATTTCTTTAAAAATGGCCTAACATATAATGCCACCATTCAGCTTTATCATGTAAAATCGATCTTTTAAAATGTTAATAGGAATAATTTAAAACAAATACTACTTGTAACAAATTCTCTCCTGTAAATCAAAAATCTTTAACAAATCATTCAACATTGTGACTGCTTGAATTTTGATAGTTACATTTTAAATTTTTTTCAATGATTATATATGTTTTTAATAGTTCAGATAGTCATTGAGTTACTTCTGTGTGCCAGGCACTACTCTTAGTGCTTGGGATGTGTACAAGAACAAAGCAAAGCTTTCAGCCCTCGTGGGACTTGCATCCTAGCATGGCAGACAAATGATAAGGAATGAAGAAAAATTATATAGTATGTTCAAAGGTGATCAAATATATGGGAAAAGGAAAAAAGATAGAACTCAGGAATGCTGGCAGTGGAATGGGTTTGCAATTTTAAATAGGAAGTCAAGATAGTACTCATTGAAATGGTGACATTTGAGAAAAGACTTGGAGGTAAGGGAGTTAGCCAGGCTATGTTATGGAGGAGCACTGCAGGCAGAGGGGCAGTGAGTACAAAGTCCTAAGCAGGGAGAGTGCCTAAAATGTTAGAGGAACAGCAAGAAGACCAGTAAGATTGTTGTGGCGTGTGAAAGTTAGACAGGAGCAGCGATGTGGTCAGACAGGGGATGATGGAAGGTTCACCTGCGTTGGATGTTGTAGGCCACTGTAGGGACTGTTGCTTACGATGTAAAACAGGGAATTTTTGAGCAAATTGTATGAGAAGTGCCTCATACCAGGGCAATAAGAGTTGAGGAAGTGAGAAGTGGTCAGATGCTGGATAAATTCCAAGTTACGGCCATCAAAATTTCCTGATAGGTTGGATGTAAAGAGTGAGGGGAAAAAAGTCAAAGATGATTCCTAAGTTTTTGGCCTTAGCACCTGAGAGATGGAGTTACTGTCCCTGAGGTAGAAGATTTGTGGGTGGTACATGTCTGCAGGTAAAGATCAGGAGCTCAGTTTTGCGCCTGTGGAATTTGGAGTGTGTATTCCAATGGGGATGAATAGACAGATCTGAGAGACTAGAGAAATGGCAGAGCAGGGTATACACATTTAGGAGTCACTGGCATATAGATGAGATGAGATCATCAATGGAACGAGAGTAGAGAGTAGAGAAGACCAAAGACTAAGCCCTGGGGCTTGTAATATTAGATCAGGGGGAAGAGGACTAAACAGCAACGGGAGAGTGAGAGGAAGTGACCACAGAGGTGGGAGAGAAACTAGGAGAGTATGGTGTCCTGGAAGCCATGTGAAAGAGTATCATGGAGGAGCTATGTCCAGTGTAGCTAGACTGTGCGTTGTGTCCAGTGCCGCTCTCAAGGCAAGTAAGAAGAGGATGGCACATTAGCCATTTTTTGTTTTTTTTTTAAAGACATGGTCTCACTCTGTTGCCAGGGTTAGAGTGCAGTGGCATCATCATAGCTCACTGTAACCTCAAACTCCTGGGCTTAAGGGATCCCCCTGCCTCAGCCTCCTGAGTAGCTGGGATTACAGGCATGCACCACCATGCCTGACTAATTTTTTCTATTTTTAGTAGAGACAGGGTCTCTATCTTGCTCAGGCTGGTCTTGAACTCCTGACCTCAAGTGATGCTCCCGCCTCAGCCTCCTAGAGTGCTAGGATTACAGGTGTGAGCCACCAGGCCCAGCCTCACATTAGTCATTAAATTCAACAACATGGTGGACACCAGAAATCACATATTATATATTATTCATTACATGATGCATGTTATACATCATATATTCCATTTAGAAAATAGGCTGGAAGGGAATAAAAATAGGCTTTGCTCTCATGAATAGAATAAACTTGAATTAGGTATAAAATGAAAGCAGGTATCTTTTTAATATCCTTGAACATTTCTGAGAAATGTGTTTCTACCAAACTGCTGCAGTTAGATGAATGGCTAAAAATGTTTCTGTAAAACAGGGGTGACAACTGAGAAAGAGAAGAGATGGTTATCGCCCAAGCTCTCAACCCTGTAAGCCATCTTGTTTATTTAAATAAAGAGACAGCAATCTCATCAAAGTTGCAGAGTACAATGTGGTTGAGTTCACAATGCAGTATTTAATTAGAAAATGTTAATCAAGCTTCCTAATTCAACCTCATATCAAAGAAAAGTCTTGGCACACACAAGCCAGCTCTTAAAGCTCAATCATAAAACATGAAGCCTGATGCAGGTATGTGTTGCTACATTATGGCAGAAAAATTATTTCAATTTTGAATTCATAGAAGGCTATAGTAAACGGCTGAAATGTCCTTTTCCCATTGACAAATGGAGACTCAAAAAGCTGCTTTGGTCCTATCTTAAATAGAACAGTAGCCTTAAGGGAACTTGTAAAGTCGTCTAACACTGGAAGTCCATAGGATTCCTCCATGGATACATGGAAAATGGGGAAGGCTGAGTATGAATGCAATCTTAAATTATGCCAGAACAAAAAGGATCCAGAGCAAGCTCACTACAACGATTTTTATGCTTTTTATAATGGCCAAATGTACTTCTCTTTTCCTGTAAAAAATGTAATAAAATTTTTCTCTTGGGTCTGGACTTCGTATGTCAAGTTTCTGCTTGCAGCTAATTTTTATTACTGAATTGCAAACCCCTGAAAGCAGCATTTAGGCTGAAAATGCTGACAGCTCCATAGCTAGAGCGGTGCTAATGATAAGAGCATGAACATAAGGCTGTGCTTGGTAGCCAATGAATTTCCCAATCCTAATAGGACGAACATTATAAAACATGGAATATAATCGGCTTCATTATAGTAGGAAGACAAGGAACAGGAATATAGTGTTACAAGTTAGGAACATTAGGATTCTACTAGGTGCATATGTTTAGCAAATTTAGGAAGAAAACGATAGTCAAAGGACAACTACATTGAAGGATGAATAAATATGTGGCCCTACCTTACTGAAAATCTCATCTGACTTTTGTTTCGTTTTTCTAGCTTCACCCATCTATTTAGTTGATTAGAAAGTATTGCAAACTGTTTACTGATTATTATTTCCCTCTCATCAGATCACCAGATTCTACTGCAGAATTTCTTGCAAACAGAAATCTTCAAACTATGGTAGTTTCCTTTAGGATCTAGTGATTTTAGTTTCTGAAGTAATATAGCCCATATGATTGTAATGTATTCTTGAATAAGTTTAAATTTATGTCACAGAATCAATAACATTTAATTTACATTAATTAAAATTAATGTTTAGAACTGTGTTGAACATTAATATAGATCACAGGTTAGAAAACTAGGGCTAGTCAGGTAAATCAGGCTTGCTGCATGTTTTTGTAAATGAAGTTTTATTGGAATACGGTCATGCCCATTTGTTTACATATAGTCTAGGTCTGCCTTTACAGTATAAAGGCAGAGTTGAGTAGTTATGAAAGACTTTGTGTAATATGGTCTGTAAAGCTGTCTGGGCTGTTACAGAAAATGTTTGTTGACCCTTGATGTAGATTATTCTCTTCACAACCCTTGATATGAATACTAGTATTATTTCAGTTTATGAAAAATGAAAAATTGAAGCTTAGAGGAATTAAATAATTTGTCCAAGATAACAAACTGGCAAGTAGCCAACCCAAAATTTGAATCCAGGATTAGTTCCCAGACTTAAACCCTTAACTACCATATGCAATGCCTCTCGATAATATCTGGAGGTCACCGTATTAGTAGAAGTAATGCGAATATCATGGTATAGAGAAACCTTTTGTTCAGAAAAATAGGATGACCCTGGATATATTTAGCAACAGCTTCAAAGAAATGTGATGAATATAGGCAAATGGTTTCTTGGTAAGAATCTTTAACTGCTTAGAGAAAAAAAAAAATTAAGTCTACCTGTCATTGATGCTATATAAATGTAACAGTCTACCATTAGTTCTACTACACACACACACACATATTAATATTTGATGCATTAGTAGATATAATCTGTGCAAAAGTTTCCATCTATGGAATCAGTTATCTCTCACAGTGTAGTTTGTGAACATTTCAGAGCTGGGATCCTGAGGTTCTGATTACCTGAGTCACTAAATATTTCGAGGCAGAATAAATATTTGAACCCAGATCTCTTCCTACCTAATCATTGCTTTACATATAAAAAAGAATAAATTATTCAAATATTAAATTCTGACTAATAAATATTATTAAGTCTCTAATAATATGGACCAGAGATTTCTGAAGGTCAGAATGAGACTAGAATAGGGTCAACAAGATGTGGGAATGGCAAGACTTTAAACAAAAGGCACAAACACCTGCCAAAAGTCATGTTACAGTAAAATCAGTGTTCTTATTTTCTTCTAATAGCCATCATGTATCCTCAGAGTAGAATTCCAGAATTTTCTTTTCTTAGCCCTTAGCTTATGATTCCAAAACAAGGTGACCTCCCTCTGGCTCCACACGTCTTCCTCTTTGTAGAATTTGATCAACTTATTTGCCTGCCCCCTGACAGCTTCTCTTGGTGGTCTTGGCCAAGTTTATCATCAATTAACCCTCACTTTTGTTTTGCCTCAGACTGTGGGCTGTCATGAATATTCAACAACTGGAATTGAATTTTGGAAGTGCCTCAAGAAACACTTCAGGTTCACAGGCCACTGACCGTGGAGAATAACACCATTTGTGAAAAGAAAGGGAGCTCAGATGTGAGGAAGACCACAGGGAGATTTGCAAGGGAATACTCTGAAGGAAAAAGAAAGGAAGGTGAGCTTTCACATGAAATTAGGGGAAATTAAACTGGAACTCACACAAATATCTACATTTGAATGGTTGTTGATAAGCATGTCTTACAGCTCTGCCATACACAATGACCCTATTTGTGATCATGATTCACAGTGAAACATGAGTCCCACAATTTTAATAGTAGATTGCAGTATAAATTAGCCGTTTTAAAAAAATAAAGGTAGCTTCCAAACAAAAAAATAAAGGCATATTGTGGTGTCTCTTTAAAAGCTACTTCAACAAAAAAGACATTTGGTGCTCTTTTATTATTCTTTTCAATGATGTTTAAAGAAAAAAGAATCAGACATAGATTTTCCCATTAAAAGGAAAATTTGACAGAAAAAAATGTTAGTTGAAAACTTCAATTCTTGCATAAAACTGCTAAGTCAACTGATTTTACCAAGAAAGGAATTTTTTTTTTTATTCCAGCTAAAGCTAAACTTTTGACAAACAATGGAAACACGAAATACTTGGATGCTGTGAAATGAACATAACAATTCATTCACCTTTCGGTAAACACTTGAATACCTCATTTTATTGTTCTTACTTTGACTTGCACACTTCATGATCACTTGAAAGATTTCTCAGTCAAAAAAACAACAGCAACAAAAAAGAAACCTACTTTGGGATAAAAGGGAAGCATTAGTTGTATAGGCTATATAACTTTCTTTTGCTGTAATTGTAACGTAAGAAAAGGTAGCCATATTCTAAAATTAAAATGTAGAGTACCTTCCTTTTTCTCATTCTCTTACATGTTCACATATATATGCATATGTGATATATCATGCTCTCATTTTTAAGGAATAAGAAGATAAATTCAGTAAAGGAAGAGAAATATTTATAGCATCTGTCTTTCCACCTTCTCCATAATGAAAATTAAGGTTAAAATACTTCTGAGTGGATGGAGTTTTGAAAACTTCATTGCAGTAATAGCTTAATTTTCTTAATTTATTACAGACACATCAACCATCCCAGCTTTGCAATTGAATGGAATAAAGTGAGCTTTCTGAAGAGGCAAATTATATTACAAAATAAAAATGAGAATAGTGTATTAATCTCATGTGCAAAGAGAGGTTCTCAGGCATGAAACTATTAATTTTATATATTTTTAACACTTATGGAACTTGTCACCTTGGTTTCCAAGCTTGGCAGAAGTAATGTAACACTCACTATATACAAATAGTGTTAATGCTGCCAGAAAAATACTGCATAAATATAACCATTAATGATTTGGATATTTGTATTAACCAAAAGCTACACGAAAATGAGTTTTTTAAAACAGCACCTTCACCAATTCTAAAGAAAAATAAACTTCACAACATTTTAAAAAGGGAAATACCTTCTTTATCAAATAACAAAAGAAATAGATTCTTTTTCTGAAGTCCCTCCACAAAAATGGTAACATTTTGGTGAACACCCTTGTAGGCATTTCTCTATGCTTATAGATTTATAAGGAACAATATGATATTCTTGATATTTTAAAAATTTTAATTTTTAAATTTTCAAACAGTGAAATTGACATTTTTCTTTTGGTGTACAGTTCCATATACATTTAAACACACACATATATATGCACATATATATGTATATGCACATATACATACATGTAACTACCACCACAATCAGGTTACAGAACAGTTATGTCACCCCCAAATATTATTCCTATTATCCCTTTGAAGTGCCATGCTCTCTCTACTCCTAATACCAGGCAACTGCTGCTCTGTTCTCTATTAGTTTTGTCTTTTCCAGAATGCCATATAAATGGAATGATACAGTGTGTAACTTTTTGAGACTGGATTGTTTCACTCAGCATAATGTCTTCGAGATCTACCCATATTGTTGTGTGTATCAATAGTCTGGGTTTTTTTTTTTTAACTGCTGTGTAATAGTCCATCATATGGCTGTATCACAGTTCATTTATCCATTCACCCAATGAAGGCTATTTAGGCTGGTTTGAGTGTTTTGGCAATTATGAATAATGTTGCTATAAACATTCATGTACATGTTTTTGTGTCAACATAAAACTTCACTCAGGAGTAGGATTGCTAGGTAATATGATAAGTGTATATTCAAGTGTATAAGAGACACAATGTGATATTTTAATCATTAAATCAAACACTGATCAAATATTGATATCAAAAGGATAAACAAAAACCCTCTTATGTAACTGATACATCTTAATGTCATTTCTTAGAAGTAAAATTACAGAAACTGACAGAAAAACAACACAGTTGCCTTTTATTCAGAGAGAAGAGAGAAATATTTTCCCTTATCATTTAGCTAATATAAAGCATTATGGTTGCAGATAATACAAAACCATGGATGGTTATTTCAGCGTTTTCCTCATGGCCACATTTGAAATCTCCTAAGTCTTCACTATGACTCTAAAAAGCTAAATAGACTGGAAAAGAGTGAGTAAATTCAGACAACTGACTCCATTTTTGTTAATGTCAATGCCTCAAATTCAGTTTTACACCAAACACAAAAATGAGGTTACGAGAAAACAAACATAATATTCTTCAATGTGTATAAACACCATGGGGGAGAATTGAAGGGTAAATAGTTCCCAATAGAGAAAGCAAAGGGCAGCGAAAATGGAAAGGAGAGTTTCCTGAGTTCTGTCTGGAATGCAACAGAGTGTGGAAAGTGCTAGAGAAATGACAGAGAGAGATGGTTGTCCTAATTTTCCAGTTAATTTAAGCTTTGGGTTGTGCAGTGCCCATTATGAGACAGGGCATCCATAAAAACCCTTAACCCACGCCTTCCATGGGCTAGCATTCAGTACCATATCTTCCTGTGGTTATATTACTTGCCAAAAAAGATGTCCATGCCTATTACCCAACTGGACCAATGATTGTAAGTCTGGCAGATAAACTGAAATGGATTATTCATTTGGTTATTTTGTGAATATTTGTTAATATGCTACAATGTGCGAGACACTGTTTTAGGCACTGTGGATAAATTGGTGATCGAAAATAGACAAAAATGCCTGTCCTCGTGGAGCTGACAGTCTAACATAGTGCCAGGCCCTTGTGTTTTTTCCATGATCATTTTAGATCAAAAGTCTAAAGCCCAGAAATGTTTTGACGAGTTATTAAAACAGTTCTGACTTCTGTTTAAATCATTTTGAAAATCTAATACATTTACATTAAAGATTTATCATTGCAAGAACTCACCAATTTGCTTACATTTTACTCATTTTATGGGTTAATGAATCAGATTCCTGAGTTAAGAATATGTGTGTGCTAACATGCAAACACCTATTTATTTATCTGTATCTCATATCTTCTTAGTGATTATATAGTGATTATGTCCTCTTGCTGGGTTAACATAATAATTTGCTAATTACTCTTTTCAGAAAATGTTTTTGAAAATGTAGTGATTAAAGAGATTCACTGCAGTGTTATTTTTATTTTGTATTTGTATTTTGTTTATCCCTAGGAAAGATGACAAATCAGTGATCTCTCAGTGATGCTGCTCACCAAGCATTTCCATACTGTTAGTAGTACAGCCAGGGCTCATTTGAAATCTCCAATCTGAAAAAGCAGGTATAGGAGTCAATCTCCATTCATTTTGCCCAAATTAAGAATGAAAGGCAGATGCAGGCAACACCTCCAACCACTATAGAATTCCAATCAAGCCCATGGAGATTTGAAGAGGAGAATATATGTGTAATTGTACCTGTGGCATTGATTTGTAGGACTGTTTTATTTCTGGGATATGACAACACCAACTAACAAACAAAACAAAACCCCTGCCCATGCAAAGCCAAAAAAGTATAGCACTATGGATAGCCCAGGTGTTAGAAACCTTCCAGCACTGTTTGAGAACAAAGCTGGTGCCCCGGTTGTTGAAATCATTAAAAGTCTCCCTCTGTGGTGATTTGGAAAGGCATCTGAGGCACTCAGAGCAGGTTGCTTTGCACTTTGCAAAAGAGATGGGTGTGCAATTATTTACTGTGATAATCTGTGGACTGGGATCTCTTTGAGCAATTAAACCCCATTTATTTTAACAAGAAGTATGGGGCTTTTTCCTCACAGCTCAAGTACATTGATAGAAGCTTAATTTTTTTTCCGATTAACTACCCATTTCCCGTGCCAAATTTTTTGAGGCTTCCTGCTATTCTGTAAAAAACTAGAAGGCAGAGATGGGGCCTTGTTTATTATTGGGTCACTCTGCCTACTACACTGCACTGTTCATAGGAGGGCGCTAATAGATATCTGGGCTGATCTATTTATTAGTGGTAAGACTATACGTTCAGGGATCCTCACTATAGTTTGTTATTTAGTAGCAGATTCTGATTTAGGAAGCAGGAGTCAAAACATGAGAACCATTTCTCATGACTTGTCAGACAACTTAGCTTCTCTGTGCTCTATTTATTTTATTAGTCTCTTTTATCCTATTTGCTCTCTTTTACTGCCATTTTCCAGGGCTGTTCACTCTTCTCTCTCCTACTATTTTCTCTTTTCTGAAAGCAAAAGTAAGGACTATAATAGACTATAAACTTATTTCTCTTCCTCAGAGATTCTTCTCCACACAGCTTACTCCTTAGATGCTGCTTTCATTTATGTGACTGGATACTTGGGGACCTTTAAAAGAAGTCCCACCCAGAGGTCAGCAAATACTAGACTATTGCTGCTCTTCGATAAAACATATTGGTGTTCCTTTTCTGAACTATACAGAAGACTACACGTTTTGCCAAACAGACTGTATCTCTATATGACCTAGAGACATGGCCTAATGACACTTTAGACTCTGTCAACAGATCTCCCTCAAAGTTTAAAAGTTTTTCTTCTAAAACAAGAAAGGTAACTAATATGTAGGGGCCTACTACTTACCTACTATTTTGGTGGAAACATTACATCAGTCATTTAATCTTCATAGTAAAATGTGAATGATAACATATCATATAACCTGACCAAGTTACACAGTCTCACAACCAGAGAGGGTAGAACCAGGTCTAAACTGGGACTGGACAGTACCTGCTTTCTCTATTGTTCTCCTCCACCTTGAGATTTTAAAAGTATCAGCTCATACTCATATTCATACTCTTTGGTCATCACACATTTGTTTCAATGTTTTTCCCACTATCTCTTCCTGCCCTTTTTCCAGGGATAAGACATTTAGGGGAAATGAAACACCTGAAATTTACAAATTCTGGTTCAGGGATAGAAATGTAGGGTTTTCTCAGAAAGCATGTTGTATTGCCTTTGTAGACTTCTAGGCTGATGCTAGCTGAATTCCTAATGGCTCCGAGGGACAATGGCTCCCAGTCTTTAGTGTGCAGGAAAATCACCAGAGCAAATTCTCTTCTCTGGTTCCACCCTCAGAGACTCTACAGCAGGCTCAGGAATACACTTTGGTAACAAACATCCCAAGGGATGCAGGAGGTCCTCAGATCACTTGATGTTAAGGCTTGTCTAACACTGGATAGCATGGATAAATATGGCTGTATTTACCATATTCAACCATGTTCAGTGTACAGTGGGAAGTTGTGGTGTTTTAAAATCTGTACAGCTCCCTTCAACATATGCTTTTTTTTTTTTTTTTTTTTTTTGAGACAGAGTCTCACTCTGTTCCCTGGGCTAGAGTGCCGTGGCATCAGCCTAGCTCACAGCAACCTCAAACTCCTGGGCTCAAGCAATCCTTCTGCCTCAGCCTCCCGAGCAGCTGGGACTACTGGCATGCTCCACTGTGCCCGGCTAATTTTTTCTACATATATATTTTTTAGTTGTCCAGCAAATTTCTATGTATTTTTTTTTTTAGTAGAGATGGGGGTCTCACTCTTGCTCAGGCTGGTCTCAAACTCCTGACCTTGAGTGATCCTCCCACCTCAGCCTCCCAGAGTACTAGGATTACAGGCATGAGCCACCACATCCGGCCCTGTTTCTCCTTTTAAAATGCAATTTAAAATTAATGTCAAGAGCTCTGATTTTAGCAATAATGTATGAGACATGTTTGTACCCAAGAAGGTGAG
>CAUYRT010070445.1:0-14735 GCA_963574885.1 Lepilemur ruficaudatus | reverse complement strand
CTGGGAGGCAGCCAACCTGCCTATGCCATGAGGAACATGGTTGCGCCATTGTGCGCGCTTAATCGCTGCCGTGTTCCTGGAGTCGTGGGGTCGCGCTGAAACTGAGCACAAGCGCAAGCGGCCTCCGCCAACCCAAGCAGGACCCCGTGCTCCTCACCTGCCCTCCCTTCTTCCAGTTCCGTGGGCGAGGTCCCTTCACCTGGGCCCGGAGACTCCCGAAGTCCTTGCTCTCCCCACCACCCGGGAGGGCTTCCAGACACTGTTTTCTGCCCACATCCCTCCCTGGCGGCTCTTTGCTCAGAAACTCCCCGGGGTGCAAACCCAGGGTCCTCTGCACAGCGGTCATCCCCCTTGACTTCCAGCCGGAGATTTTCAAATGGACCAGACACTCCTGCTGTGTTTTCGAGCTAAAGGGGGGTTCACCGTGGAAACTCGCCAGAGGGCAGTTTTCTTTCACTTCCGTGCCAAGGTTGACAGTGCGGCCCCCCCGGCCTGGCCGGGTCCTTCTGTGGCCCCAGGAGCCTCTCTCACCCCTGCAGCGTCGGCGCCATCTTGGTCTCTTTCTCCTGTCTTCACACTGTGTCCCTTGTACTCTGCTACGCGCACCCCTGGCACCACCTCTGGGAGGGACTTCCCCGCGGCTGATTCCTCTCTCAGCTCCAGCTGTGGACACCCAGGCGGGACCCTTCAGCATCTCACAACAGAAAGGGCTGTGTCTAGAACTCTCCCCGCAGCCCTTCCTCCCAGACTCTGACCTTCCTCTCGCCCGGCCCGCGTCCATTAGGGATCTCTGTGCTCCCCATCAGCTAGCAGCAAAACCTCGACATCACTGTGGATTCTTGTCCCGTGTTTCCTCACATGCCCAGAGTGCAAGGCTGGTGCCACTGCCGTGACTTCTCTCCTGCCCTTGTTCTCTCCTTTCCAATAAAAGTGTCTTTGCCTAAAATGTGGCAACAGCCTCCTTAATAGCTGTCCCACCTGTGTCATATCCGGTTCATGCATTCACGCCTTCATCCACCAATAGCTCTGTCCTGCCCCCCGGCAGGTGGCAGGGCAGCGCCAGGCGGGAGCAGAGTGTCTACCTTTCCATGCCCATGCTCAGCTCGTCCTCTCCTGTCTACCTCCACTTATCCATTGGACCAGTTTCTGCCAAGGGCCAGTGCCCTTGCCAGGCATGAGAAGAGCAGCACAGAAGCAGGCGGTGCCCTCACGGGGACTGTGCCCTGGCTGGGGAGACAGGCACAGAAGTAAAATACTCACAAATAACAGCACAACCACAGCAGGTGCTGAGCGCGGGGCTGAGTACGGGGTGTTGGGCAAACACACCAGGAGCACCAGGGTGTCACTGGAGGGGCGAGGTGGTCGGGACAGTCATCCTGCAGAAATAGCTTTGGCATCAAAGATCTCAAAGGTGAGACTGAGTCAGCCGAGCGGGGGAGGGGAAAGCAGCGCAGGAAGCGGTGTGTGAGCCACGCCTGAGGGGAGGGGCCGGGCTCATGGAAGAGCCTGGAGCGGGCTTGGCCGGTGGAAGGCCAGGGGAGAGTCCTGCGAGGAGGCTGGAGACCACCCTGGGCGGGTTTTGCAGGGACCTTGTCCATCTGATTAAGGTTTTGGTCCTTATCCCAAAAGCTTTCATCCTATTTGCCCTGTCACTTTATCCTCCGGAAAGAAGGTGTTCATTCAGGAAATGGGAAGCCCAGACCTGCCGCCTGCAGGGTCCCCACCGCCTTCTCTCTGGAAACCACGTTTCAGCACAGACCTCCACGGAGGGAAGAGAATTCAAGACATGGGAAAAAACAAAACAGTAACAACAACAAAAACAAATCTTGATTATTTTCATATACTTTCTTCCCCTTGATTTTTGACTTATCTGGCTGAGTTTTTTAGCCCACTCTCCTGAACAATTCTATTCTAATCATCGTTAATAACAATGATCCTAGAATGTCAATAAACCTGGGTAGAAATTTGCAAAAAGGTAGGCATATATGATGTGGCCATCCAGTTATATGACATCCCATAGGAATCTCAGCAAGCACAAGTATGAAACAGGTGCCGCTATGGGCTTACGGTATCAGCCGTGAGCAAATTGTCCTAGGGATGATGTGTCTCCTGTGTCACTGGGACAGTTTTCAAAATAACATTCAAAGGCATTTTAAAAGTTTTAGTAAATTGGATGCTTGAACATTTATTTTGCTGAGTATAATTTCTTCTCTCATTAGCTTAGGGCAGATGAAGTCCTACTATCTCAATAGGATAGACACAAAACATGGTGCTAAGTAATAAAATGCGCATGAAATCAGGAAAAGCTCAAATTTTCCTAGAGTCCCATGGCCCAGTACTGAACTGGGAATTAGGACTCTTACATCTCGTACTAAACTTTTCTTCGTAGAGGGATGTAAATAAAAGATGTCATCTCCTTTTAAAGAAAACAATCCAATACCAGGAAAAAAACCCACAGATTTTTAAAATAAAATTAGTTCTCTTATTGTTCATTTTAAGATTCATTTCATGTATTTTGTTTGGAGCTCTAGGCTGTTTGTCTCATTGGGTTTCCAGTATAAGTGAACAAAGCTGGGACACAGGGAGGTGCTCTCCTTGTAATCACGTCCCTCGGGGACTTTAATAATTGCCAACAGGCTCCAGTGAGCAAAGTTGGTCAGGGCACCTGCTAGCCAAGGAGGTCCCGACACTTCCCGCCTTGACCAGGAGACCTGGCCGTGTCTGTCCCGGCTGGGCTCCTTCATCACTCATGTCTCCTAATGGGATTTGGACTTCAAGCCTCCCAGCTCTGTGTTCACCTGGACGGTCCTTCCGTACCTGGACAAATAGAACCAGGGGACTGAAAAATGAACATCCTATTTTTTCTCTTAAGGTAGATGCTCGCGAGGTAAACTACCCGTAATAAACACGTGAATGCTAAGGAGCACAGCTCCTAAACCCAAGCGTGGAACTTCCTTTGTGCTGCTATTATATCCACTTACGCACGTCATGAAGATGCCCTAGAAAATGAAATCGAAGTGCTCAATTATGTCATTAGCATTTAATTCCAAATCAAACTGCTAGGGAAAAGAGTTGGTGATTCAAAATATAAATGTCTCCAGCCAGAATTTAATAATCTGTGAATTACGCATTGAGGTCACACACACAGAAGTTATTGCCGTGCTAGCCACATTATTGATGCATCAACATCTTCCTGTTTCCAGGTTGAAGATGATCATTTCCATCTATCCAGCCTTTCAAATCAAAGGTGAATCGTGGCTTCACGCTCATCACCGTTGTGTTTATCTGGGTCCTCCCCCTGACTGCGCACTTCATCCGTCCTCTGTGGATTGGTCTCTCCGCGTAATCAGGGTGCCGTATCAAATGCAGAGGAAGTCCACAGTGGGCAGAATATTTCAATTAATAAGTGCAAGTCTGGATAAAATAAAAAACGCTTTCAGTGCCTCCATGTCCCCAAGCTGGATTAGCGTAGCTGTGGGCAGGCTGGGTAGCCAGCTCATCACCCGGGGAAAGTCAGTAGGCGTCACTCACTTGCACAACCAGCACACTCAAAGGACCCCAGCTCACAGCGCTGCATTTGTGGCCACAGCAAAACACCTTCTTAAAGAGGAGACAAGATTCCAGGCTGGAGAGAGTTCAAAAGAACAGGGTGAAAATCACAGCTCTGAACAAATACAACAGCAATCCAGTAACTGCAGCCTTTGGTCCAAGGCTGCTTGACTGGGGGAGACCTGGCCAGCCTCGGCCCTTAGAAATTTCTAACAGTGCATTGACCTTTTCTGTTGAATCACGATCAAATCATAATGGGTTGAAAAGATGTGTCAGGTCCGATTCAGACAGACTGAGCCACACACCCAGAGCCAGAGAACATAGAGGGTTCTGTTGCCTCGGGACAATCCAATTGACCTATTTTTCATGGTTTTGCTTCCTTTCTGCCTGTGCCTGGAGGCACCTAAGCAGCCCTTAGAGTACCAGGGTCCCTGGAAGAGTGGGATACCCCCAGGGCCCTGCCCACGGTAATTCTGGAAAGCATGGTGGGGAAGTAGCTCTTTACAAAATGTTGCTTGAAGTGCCAGAATTTAAACTTATATCCACACCCAGACTTGCTGGAAGATCTGTGATGGACGTACCAGTGCTCAGAAAAGGGATAAACACATCCCCTGTGACGAAAGCAGCAGCTTTGTTAATTTCCTGTTTAAAATGTGGGGAGAAGACACCAGGAAGCGAAGGAAAGATGAAGAGACGGGAGATGGGCCCAGGAGGCAGGAGAGCAGGGGAGAGCTCTGAGGGGAGGCTCGGTTGATTCTGCCGTGCGGTCCGGTGTGGGCTGTCACACTTTTCTGTTGCTGCAGGGACAGTCCTCTGCTCCCCTCTGTCCACGGGAGGGAAGGAGGTGGCTGATCAGTGAGCCACGGCTCCTCGCTGCACCCTCAGGAAAGCCTGGAGGATGGGTGGTGCGTGACTCGGGCTTTCCAGAGGACGTGACCAACAGGAGACACAGTCGTCCCACTGGCTCCAGGACCCCCTGCAGACACCCAGGTCCGTGGGTGCTCCAGCCCCTTGTATAAAATGATGTGCTGTGTGCACATACCTATGTCCCTCCTCTCCTATGCTTTGTATCACTTCTAAATTACTTATGATACCTGATGAGAGCTTTAGGTAGCTTTATACCACAGTGCTTAGGATATAATGACAAGAAAAAAAACCTGAACATGTTTAGTATGGACGAAATTATTTTCTGAATGTTTGTGATCTGCAGTTGTTTGGATACACGGATTCGGAACCCCTGGATACGGTGGTCAGGCTGTACACACACGCACAAGGAGATTTGTTGGGAGGAATCAGCTTACATGATTGTGAAGGCTGGCAAGTCCCAAAGTGTCGGGGGAGAGTTGGAAACCCGGAGTCCCAGGAGTGCCATGGTGTAGTTCTAGCCCAGAGCCGGCAAGCCCGGGACCCAGGAAGGAGGGTTGTCTCCGTTCCGTTCCCAGCCAAACTTAGGAAAAAGGCGGAATTCCTCGCTCAAAGGCACAAAAGTAGGAATGATTCTCTCTACTCAGGGAAAGATTAACCTTTGGTTCTGCTCACGTCTTTAACTAACTGGCTAAGACCCATCCACATTAAAAAGGCAACATGCTGGTCTCAGTCTAGGGGCTAAATGTCGATTTCATCCAGAAGCAGCCTCACAGAAACACTCAGATATTTTGACCATTTGTCTGGGCACCCCGAAGCCCAGTCGGGTGGACACACAAAATTAACCATCACAGGAGGCAAAGTGAGGTGTCAGAGAGGCCATGCCGGACATCTTGCCGCCAGAGCGGTGTCCCTCCCCCTCCGTGGCTGCACACGTGAGCCCGGCCAGGGAGGCGTCTGCAGTCCACCGGCAGGACCACTGCAAAGCGGAGTCTCCACAGAGAGACAGGAGGGAGGGCCCGTCCCTGCAGCTGAACAGGAGCCGGTAGAGGAAAGGATGGTCACAGCTTCTCAAAACCCGTGATTGCAGACATTTACCTTACCTTTATGTTGTTCAGTGCTCTTATTTTAAGGAATCCAGTGACCATTTTTCTTTCCAAATTAAATGTTAGGAAGTCTCTCGATGGGCAGGCATACTCCCCTCATACGAGATAGTGGGAAGTCTAGCAGATCATACTTCCTTCTTTGCCATGGCTGTCAGGAAATGTAGAATTAAGTATGCTGTAGCTAAATGACAATGGATATATCCCCTTAGGTTTTTTTAACAGTAATTTTCTCTCCCTTTTTGTATTTTAAAGTCATTAAAAAATTTCCACTTATGATCTTATTTTGCATTTCTATTTTTTTATAAATACCTTCAGGTAGGATAGTCATCATAAGAACCCTTAAATATTGTCATCTACACCTGCCTGAGACTTGTGTTCCTGTTTGAACGTCCAGCTGCTTCTGCAGGACACAGCGTGGCAGGGCGTGCATCAGAGCCGAGGTCCCCCTGTGCTCGCACCCTGCCTGCCTGGTGCACCTGCTGAGGGTGATGGTTAGTCTCACGTGCCAGCCTGACTGGGCCGCAGGCTGCCCAGATATCTGGGTAAGTATTTTTCGGCGGGTGCCTGTGAGTGTGTTTCCTGAGTAGATTAGCATTTGAATTTTGGGCCTCGCACGATCTGCCGAGGGCCTGAATAGGCTGAAACGGGGAAGGCAGGCTGCGTTCCTGGCCTGCCAAACTGCTAGGCTGGGCCGTGATCTCCTCCCACCCCTGCTGCATCTGGTCGCAGGCTGGAATCTCATCACCAGCCCTCCGGCTCTCAGGCCTTGAGACCACAACGCCAGCTTTCCTCTGGCTCACGCTTGTGCATGGCGAATTACAGAGCTTCTTGGCCAGTAAGCACACGAGCCAATGCCCTACAGCTTGTAATGTCACGTATGCAAAGATATCAGGACATAGAAGACCCTTAACTTCTTAACAAAGAGTTCAAACACCAAGGACCACTCCCACCCCCCACCTTTATGAAACATAAATATATTTTGTTTGTTTCCCATATATTCTGGTCAAATTTTCCAAGCTCTTCATTAGCCTCCTTCTAAGTAACCCAGTAATGGTATGCCCCTGTTTTTGCAGAACAAAGGTACTGATAAAGTCTGTGGAGTTCAGACCATTCTCAACATCGTATCTGGAGGTGTGTGGTCCCTTGTGGCCACGCCCATGAGAGGGGTCTGCTCTGCGCAGTGAGGCCTGAATCCTAATCCTCACACTTGCTGCTCTGCACTCACCAGCACCCCAGCAAACTTGGGCACATGACCTCCCTGTGTCCTCAGGGGTACAGTGAGGGGTGCAGGGTGCACCTTCCCCGTGAGCTCCTCCCACTGGAGACATAATGCATAACTCAAGGACATTGGAGCAAAGGCAAAGAGAGAAAAGGAAAGTCAGAACTACTGATGTTGGCAAAAGGAAGACAGGTAAGGATTCTCATTTGAGAAACGTGCTGGATGTTGGTGTAAGCTGGATGTTGGTGTAAAAGTTGCACCCGGCAAAGTGCCATCACTCTGGGCAGGCCCGCCCCCCTCCCGCCAGGGCCGGCGGGGAAGCCTGCGTGCCCGAGACGCCAGGGCTTCCCGGGGATCAAAACACCTCCCCCACCACGCGGGTTTGGCCTGTCAGCTGAACACCACGTCTTCGCTTAAAATTCTGACAGCTCTCAAAATGCAGATATCCCTGGGGTGAGTTTGTGGCATCTTAGCAGAAATGAGCAATCTATTAAGTTCAGTGCAGACCAGCTCGAAGGTGAGGGCGGGGGAGGAACGTGGGCGGAAAGGCTCTGTCTCCTGAGGAAGGAGGGCGGAGAGGACCGGGACCAGGGTCGGGTGGAGACGCCAGTCTCGTCCCACGCACCTGCTGTGCTGTTGGGTGAGGGGGCACTAGGCTGCCCGCTGCACATCTCAGGTCTCTGAGCCAACAGGTACAATTCAGCGAGTGCGAAATAAATCATTCCTTTTCTCAACAAACGTGTGATCCTTGCATGCCTAAACATTTTGCTAATTTGTTTGGCAACAAACAGTTGCCTATTAAGCCAATTTGTTCTTCTCGCTTAAAAATAAATTCTGGATTCAGATCATTAGAGCTGCTCTTGGGAGAATATGATAATAGAGTTTCAGCTCAGTGGAAAATAACTCTCTCCCACTATAACATCAAGACATGAATTGTGGAAAACACTGCTTTATGTTCATTCTGGTGCCTTGTGATTCATATTAATGTTTTTTCTGCAAGCTTTTTTTTTTTAGAAGTGATAAAACAAGGGCTTCTGTGCGTGCGTCCTTCTTTCCCTGGTATGAAAACTATGGCACACGAGGGCAAGCTGAAAAGAAGAGAATCAAACGATTATCTCAACTTGTAGATTTTTTCCAAAATCAATAAACATTCCTTCTAAAAAGAGCAGTTTTAGGCTCACAGCAAAAATGAGCGGAAAATACAGAACCCCAGGTGCGCCCTGCCCCGTGCATGCTTGTCTTCCCCCGCTGTCCGCGCCCCCGTCAGGGCGGCACCTTTGCTACATTTGACAAACCCACGTTGCCGTGTCATCATCCCCCAGCATCCAGGGTTCACAGGAGGGTTTGCTCTTGAGCTTGTGCACCCTGTGGGCTCACGTGAATGTTCACCGGCACGCACCCGCCATCCCAGGGTCATTCGGGGTGGTTTCGCTACACCCAAATCCTCGGGGCGCCACCCGTCACCTTTCCCTCCCCTCGCCCCTGGCAACCACCCATCTTTTTACTGTCGCTGTAGAATGACTTTGCCTTCCCCAGAACATCACAGAGTTGAGCCGTACACTCTGTAGTCTTTTCAGACAGGCTCCTTTCACTTCGTGATTAGCATTTCCGTTCCCTTCACATCATTTCATAGCACGATAGCTCACTTCCCTTTGGCCCTAGGTGATATTTTATTTCGGGACGTACCGCAGTGTATATATCCATTCACCTGTGGAAGAGCATCTTGGCTGCTTTAAATTCTTGGCAACTATTGATAAAGCTACTGCAAACGTTCACACGTAGGTTTTATGGGAATATGAGTTTTCACCTTATTTGGATGAGCACCAAGGCACACGATGGGTGGATCAGATGGTGAGAACATACTTGGTTTTGTGAGAAACCACTGAACTTCCTACCACGGTGGCGTGACCATCGTGCATTCCCACCAGCAGCGAACGGGAGTCCCTGCTGTCCTAGTCCCTGCGAGCGTGTGGTGTCCCGGCGTTGCGGACACCGGCCGTGCTGGTGGGTATGTAGGGGTCTCTCCCTACTGTTTCACGTTTCTGTTCCGGAATGACTTGTGACGTTGAATACCAATTCGCAGGCTTAGCTGCCTTCTGCGTATCTTCCTTGGTGAAGTGTCTGTTAAGGTCCGTGGCTTGCTTTTCAACTGGGTTGTTTCCTTTCTCGTTGTTGACCTTTAAGAGTTCTTTGTATATTTTAAAAAACAGTCATTTAACAGATATGCATTTTGCAAATATTTTCTAGTAGCCTGTGACAGGTCTTTTAAATCTTTCGACATGTTCTTTCATAGAGCAGAGGTTTTTAATTTTAATAAACTGCAACTTATTCTTTCTTTCCTAGATGGTACCTTTTTTGTTACATCTAAGAAGTCATCACTATACCCTAGGCAATCCAGGTTTTCTCTTATGCTATGTTCTAGTAGTTTTATAGTTTCTCATTTTACATTTAGGTCCATAATACATTTTGATTTAGTTTTTTTAAAGGGTGTAATATCTGTGTCAAGTTTCATTTTTATTTTTTTGCACATAGATGTTCAGTTATTACAGCACCATTTGTTTAAAATAATATTTTTGTTTTATTGTATTGCCTTTACTCCTCTGTCAAAGATTAATTGTCTATAATTATTTGGGTCCATTTCTGGACTCTCTGTTCTGTTCCATTGATTTGTTTATTCTTTTGTTAATAACACACTAGCTTGATTACTACAGCTGTGTAGCAAGTAGGACGTCATCCAGTGTCAGTCTTCCAAGTTTGTTTTCCTCTTCTGATATTGAATTGTCTACTCTGGGTCTTTCATTTCAAATAAACTTTAGAATCATTTCCTTAAAAAACTAAAAAATAACTTGTAGGTATTTTTATTAGGATTTCAATGAAGTTATAGATTAAGTTGAGAAAAAATAATATCTTGACAGTATTGCATCTGTCTTATCCAGGGACGTGGAATATCCCTTCATTTATTTGGTTCTTCTTTGATATGTTTTGTCAGAATTTTGTAGTTTTCCTCCTGTAGGTCTTGTACCTATTTTGTTAGGTTTATACCTAAATGCGTTTTGGGGTGGTAATATAAATGCCAACGTGTTTTTAAAATTCCCACTTGTTTATTGCAAGCATATAGGAAAGTGTGTATATATTAAGTGTGTGCCCTACAAACTTTCTAAAATTGCTTACAAGTTCCAGGAGATTTTCTGCCAATTTTTTTCAGATTTTATACATAGATGATTAGGTCATCTGCAAACCAAGACAGTTTTATTTCTTCTTTCCCAATCTGTATACTTTATTTCCTTTTCTTGTCTTATTGCATTAATGAGGACTTCCACTATAATGTTGAAAAGAAGTAGTGAGAGGGACACCCCTGCTTTGTTCTTGATCTTAGCAGGAAATCTTCACATTTCTTACCATTAAGCATAATGTTTACTGTAGGTTCTTTGTAAATGTTATCAAGTTGAGGAAGTTCTCCTATATTCCCAGTTTGCTGAGGCTTTTTTAAAAAAAATCATGAATAGGTGTTGAATTTTGTCAAATTTTCACAACTACTAATTATGGAACTACATGTGATTTTTCTTCTTTAGCCTATTGATTTGATGAATTAATTCATTTTCAAATATTGAACCAACCTTGCATTTCTGTGATCAATCCAATTTGGTCATGACCCATAATCCTTTTAATAAATTATTGAATTTGATTTGTTAATATTTTGTTGAGAATTCTTACATGATATTCGTGAGAGATATTGGTTTGTAGTTTTATTTTCTTGGGATGTCATTGACTGGTGCTATTGATTGCTATTAGGATAACACTAGCCTCACAGAATGAGTTAGGAAGTGTTGCATTGGTTTCTATTTTTCTGGAAGAGATTGTAGGGAATTGTGCTTTCTTCCTTAAATATTTGGTAGAATTTAGCAGTAAACACATCTGAGCTTTCTGCTGTTTGTTTTGAAAGGTTATTAACTATCAATTCAATTTCTTTAATAGTTATAGGCCTATTCAGACATTTTTTCTTGTGTGAACTTCAGAAGATTGTGTCTTTGAAAGAATTGATCCATTTTATCAAAGTTGTCAAGTTTATGAGCATAGAATTATTCATAATATTCTTTTATTATCCCTTCAATGTCCATGTGATCTGTAGTGATGCCCTATCTTTCATTTCTGATATTAGTAATTTCTGTTTTCTCCTATTTTTTTCTTAACCTGGTTAAAGGTTTATTCATTTTATTGAGCTTTACAAAGAATAGATTTTAGCATTATTGATTTTTTTCTATTGCTTTCTTGCTTTTAATTTCATTAATTTCTTTCCTAATATTTATTATTTACTTTGGACTTCATTTACTCATATTTTTCTGGTTTCTTGTTTCTTGGAGTGGAAGCTTATATTATTGGTTTTAGATTTTTTTTTTAATTTTCTAATTTTGGCATATAATGCTATCAATTTCACTCTATGTACTTTGCTACATCCCACAAAGTTTGATAAATTATATTTTTATTTTCAATTTAGTTAAAAATAATTTTAAATTTTTCCTGAGGTTTTTTTTTTCCTTTGACCCATATGTTATTTAAAAGTGTTCATTTTTGCTGCAACAATTTGGATGGAACTGGAGACCATTATCCTAAGTGAAGTATTTCAAGAATGGGAAAAAAAACACCACATGTACTTGCTATTAAGTTGGAACTCACTGATGAGCACACATGTGCACAGAGGGAAATAAAACTCAGTGGAAATTAAGCAGGAGGTATGGGAGAGGAGGGGAGGGGCAAAAACCTGCCCAAAGGGTGCAATGAAGACTATCTGGGTGATGGGCACAATTATTGTAGACTCAAGCACTACAAAAGCAATCCATATAACCAAAAGCATTAGTACCCCCTTGATACTTTCAAATAAAAAGTATTCATTTTTAATCTGCAAATGTTTTGGGATTTTCCAGCTATCTTTCTGTCATTGGTTTCTTCTTTAATTCCATTGTGGTCTGAGAGCAGACATAGTAGGATATTTATTATTTTAAATTTTTAAGGTGTGTTTCATGACCCAGAATGTAATTTACCTTGATGAATGTTCCATATGAGTATAAGACGAACGTGTAATCCATTGTTGTTGTAGAGAATAATCTACAGATGCCAGCTGATGGTGCAATTGAGTTCTATATGCCTTTGCTGATTTCCTGTCTGTTGGATTCATTTTTATTGAGGAGTGTCCAACTCTTCAACTCCAATAATGGATTAATTTATTTCCCCCTGCAGTTCTATCAGGTTTTGTCTCACATATTTTGACTCTCTGTTATCATGTTCATACACATTCAGAACTGCTGTTGGCGTATTGATCTTTATATCATTCTGCAACGCCCCTCTCTTTATCTCTGATAAACTTCCTGGCTCTGCAGTCTGCTCTCTCTGAAGTTACTGTAGCTACTCCGTTCTCTTTTGATTGATGTTAGCATGGTGTATGTTCTCTTTCCATGCACTTGTAATGTACATGTGTCTTTGTAGTGTAAGTAGATTTCTTGTCAGTAACATGTGGTTGGCTCTTGTTTTGGACCCACTCTGAAAATTTCTTTTAATTGATAGACTTAGATCATTAAAATTCAAAGTGATTCTTCACATAGTTGAAATAATCTGTTATATTTGTTACTATTTTCTATTTGGTGTATTTGATCTTTGTTCCTAATTTTGACTTCCACATTTTTTTCTTCCTTTTGTGTTCTTAATTGAGCATTTACATGATTCAATTTTGTCTCCTTTCTCACTACATAAGTTATACTTTTTTTTTTTTACTTTTTAAGTGGTTTCTGTAGTGTTTGCAATACACATTTACTATTAATCCAAGTCCATTTTCACATAACACTATAATTGGTCACAGAGAGTGAAATACTGTATAATAAAAATCTTCTAACTCCTCACGCCCACCCGATATCACTGCCGTCATTCCCGTCACTTAGGCTTGTGCATGTGTGTGTTATTTTGAACAAATTATTTGTTAGATCACTTAAGAACAAGAAAAATAAAAGTTTCTACTTACTTTCACTTATTTATTTTCCAATGATTTTCTTGTCTCTATGTAGATCTGAGTTTCTGAAGTATATGTTTCCTTCGCAATCTTATTTTAACATTTCTTGAAAGGAAGGACTATTAGCAAAAAGTTCTTCAACTTTTATTTGCTTGAGAAAATCTAACTCTCTTTTACTTTTGATGGATAATTATCGAGTACAGAATTCTAGGTTGACAGATTTTTTTTTTCTTTTAACACTTTAAATATTTTATTTCACTCTATTCTTGCCTGTGTAGTTTCTGATAGGAAATCAAATGTGACTGCTATTTTGCTCCTCTATAAGTAAGGCATTTTTGTTTCTGACTTGTTTCAAGATTTCTTATCTTTAATTTTGTGAACCCTGAATATAATATGCCTAAGAGTAGTGTTTTTGTTTATTTCTGTGTTTGTTTTGGGGGGTTTCTGAGCTTCCTGGATCTGTGGTTTCATATCTGACACTAATTTGCAAAAATTCTCAGTTATTATTGCCTCAAATATTGCTTTTCTTTCTTTCTATGTTTCTTCTCCTTCTGTCATCCTCATTACAGGTATGTTGCATCCTTTGTAGTTTTCCCACAGTTTGTTCTTTTTCTCAGTTTTTTTTTATCTTCACTTTCTAGTTTTGGGAGTTTCTGTTGAGATATTTTCCTGCAGGTATGTCCAGTCTACTAATCAGCCCATCAAAGGTATTCTTTATTTCTGTTACAGTGTTTTTGATCTCCTGATTTCTTTTTTATCCATTCTTTGAATTTCCCTTTGTCTGTTCACGTTATCAATCTGTTCTTGCATGTTGTCTAATTTATCCATTAGAGCTCTTACTATACTAATCATAGTTTTAAAACTCTGTGCTCTGGCGATCTCAGCATTCCTGCCATATTTGACTCCGGTCTTGATGCTGCTGAGTCTCTCTCCCAACTGTGATTTTTGCCTGTTAGTACAACTTGTAATTTTTGTTGAAAGGTGGACATAATTTTGACACAAAGAACGGCAGTCAATAAGCCGTTAGTGATGTAGCGGTAAAGCGTGTGTGTGGACACGTGTCCTGCGGTCCTAGAATTGGGTCTCGGTCTTTATTGAATCTGCGCCCCTGGGCCGTGAGCTTCACCAGCCTCCCCAGCTTTCCCCGATTGTGGAACGGGGAGGCCAGAGGGGATGGAATTGGGTATTTTCCCTCCGCCAGTGGGTTAGTTTACAGTGAATCCGGTGGGTCAGGCTCTGGGCAACATAATTTCTCTCGAGGGAGGCATTCTTCGGGAGAACAGAATGCTTCAGCACATTTTAACGACGGCTCCTTTTCCTTACAAAGGCCCAGAGCACGAGGTTATTTTCTCCCCTGTTCACTGTGAGGACTGGCAGAGCTCCCGGTGGTGGAAATCACAAAGTGTGGAGGCGCCTTTCACTGGGTCTCTAGGGTGTGCAGTGCTCGGGCCTGTCCACACTGAGCTTCCAGAATTCATCAGTCACAGCTCACGTCTTCCTGCCCTAACAGTTGTTCCACTGGAGGTTTCCGCTCTGGAACTTCGTGATTCTCTGTGTCTGTCTGGCTGTCTCTGGCTGTCTCTATCTCTGGCTGTCTCTGTCTCTGGCTGTCTCTCAAGCTGGGGGCAGCGGTTTGCCCTGACCTTGCTTCTCTGATGGATTAAGAAGAGTTCTTGGCCGGGCGCGGTGGCTCACGCCTGTAATCCTAGCACTCTGGGAGGCCGAGGCAGGAGGATTGCTCAAGGTCAGGAGTTCGAAACCAGCCTGAGCAAGACTGAGACCCCGTCTCTACTATAAATAGAAAGAAATTAATAGGACAACTAAAAATATATGTAAAAAATTAGCCGGGCATGGTGGTGCATGCCTGTAATCCCAGCTACTCGGGAGGCTGAGGCAGAAGGATTGCTTGAGCCCAGGAGTTTGAGGTTGCTGTGAGCTAGGCTGATGCCACGGCACTCTACAGCCCGGGCAACAGAGTGAGACTCTGTCTCAAAAAAAA